>MU854541.1:0-47290 GCA_033296685.1 Parachaetomium inaequale | reverse complement strand
GCTTTTCCTTTAACGCCCTATATAGGGAAGCAATATAAAGGATAAAGAGGATTGGCGATAGTGGAGAGCCCTGTGGAACCCCGGCCTTGACCGGTATAGGCTCTGTGGCTTGGCCGTCAAAGAAGAGTATAGCCCTCCTGTTTTCTAGCCAGGCTTTGATCCACCGTACTAGCCACCCAGGGAAGCCATAGGTCCGGAGGGTATCTAGTAGCCTTATATAGTTGACTATATCAAAGGCTCAAAGAAAACTATATATAGGCCCTTAAATAGTTAAAGGTATTATATAAGTAGTATAGCGGAGTCTTCCTATTAGTTATTTTAATAGACCGATACCTAGTAGTTATAAACGTAGCTTTAGCTCTCTTTCTATTAACGATATCTCTTTACGTTTAGTATACAAATAAGGTAGTTCTTACGTAGTACTAGCCTATTTTCTAGATAACTAAGGAATAGAGAGAGTTCTATAGTTTTTAGTTCTTAATTCTTAGCTTACCGACTGAAGAGGCGTATAAGGAGCGCCTTAAAGGGTTCGAGAAGAAGTATACCTTAATAAACCTCGAGTAGATTAGCTATATTAAGGAGATATAGCTTCTACTATACAAGGAGAAGCTTATTACTATATAGGTCAACTAGTAGGCTTATTTTAGGAATATAGCTACTTCTTGGGTCGAAGGAATTTATACTCTCCTGAAGTCGTACCTCCGGAGGTCGACTTTCGACCTCTTTAAAGTATAGAAGGTAATTCGGCTTACGTTAAACAACTAGCTTTCCGAGTTAAAGTCTAACCAAGCAAAGTAGTAGATTCGTACGCCTTTTGAGCTTGACAAGGCTCTATATAGAGCTATATAAGGCTAGGTCTCGTACGAAGCACTACGGAAGGTCGAGGAGCAAAGGCAGTTGTAGTAGAAAGACCCTCCTCCGTCACCTACTTGTACAGGTACCTTCATACGCTTCTATAGGCTCTTATACGTACACGTGCTAACTGTACGCTAAGGCGAGCCTCTTCTTCTCGAAGACTTTTACTCGTACTAGCGCTTAATACGTGACGGGGCTCCAGTTCACCTTCTTGAGCCTCGCCAGCGTATCGAGCCAATTCGGGCCCGAAGTGCACTCCTAACATCAAGCACGTAGCGGGAGCCGAGCCAATTTGAAGTGGTTGAGGCCCAGGCCCAGCCCCGGGCCCGGGCTCCAAGCAAGTGTACGAAGTGCTATGCGGTTGGCCATATAAGGACCTCGAGGGCATGCCCTTTGCGGTATTCAGATGTACTGTAGTTGGCCAGAGTGGTAGTGGTGGTGGTGGTAGTGGTGGCATTCAGGGGTTCAGGGAGCGCGCGGGGTTGATGCCGCGTTTGATGCATTTTTTTGTGTTTACGTAATCAATTTGGGATTACATAAGCGCACACGCGTGTGCGTCTAGTGGGCGCCTGGATGTCGGAGAGGAACTTTCACAGTGGAGTCTGAGCTTGGCCTCGGGGGTGTATCTAGGCGCGTCATGTTCCGGCTATTCACACCCTCCTTGGCTAGCAACCTTGGATGGAACACAAGTTTCGAAGGCTTCGACATGGGAGTCCGGGCTATTACCTCTCTTGACACCATCAGGTCACGTCATATCAAACAGTCGGATGTAGTCAATTTAATAGTTCCACCGCTTGTGTCCTATAGAATGCCTACCACGATGAATACCCAGGCCCCCAAAGTACATTCATTGTGAAACGCGTCGTATCCGTAACCAGCCGAGATGCCAAAAACCGTTCCCAAACAAAACCCGAACCCCCAACTCCAGCCGCCCATATAGCCCGACTTCACCAACGCCCTGCTGCCACGAGATAGACAGGGAAGGGAGAACCAGCGAGTGCCAGCTTGCTTTCAACATCTCCTTGGTCTCTTGGGCTCGGTCATTAACATCGGACCCTGGATCTCGAGTGGATGTGAAGCGCACCGGAGGCTGCCTTTTTCTCAAGGGCCTCGCGGTTCCCGATCTCTTCCCAATACTCCACGTGGAACACGCCATCAGTACCCGTGAGTGTAGCGACGGGAGAACTGGCTGGCGCCGCGGCGGCTGCCGACGGAGCTGATGCTCTCGCTCGGGGCAATGCTGCAGGCGTCATCGCGGGACCTGTCCTGGTAGCCGTCCATCTGCTCGACCACCTCCCAGTCATCAGAGTCGGCACTGCTCCTCCGGCCGACGGTGCTGCGGGGCAGGGGCACGTCGCACGCCGACATATAAGAGCTGCCGCCACTGCCGCGGTCGAAGGAGGCCGCGTCACGGGGCGGGCTGAGGCGGTAGCTGCTGGGGGCGTTGCTCCGTCCGGAGCCGCTATAGCCGGAGTCGGCCGAAGAGCGGGCATAGCCCGAGACACGGCTCGAGGGCGGCGCGCGGGCGCCCATGCCGACGACAGTCGAGCCATCGCCGGCCGAGCCCGCGGGGTCCCACTTGGCGTAGCCGGACTGCACCAGCACCTGGACGCCGGCGGGCAGCGTCATGTGGCCGGAGCCTTGGGTGAGCAGGATCACGTCCTCCTCGCGGCCGGTCCGCTCGCCGTGCAGGAAGACGATGCTGCGGCAGCCCCTGAAGTCGAACTCGCGCTCGTAGTTCTCGGCCGCATACTCGCGGTACTCGTGGCGGTCGCGGGGGTTGAAGACGGCGTTGGTCTTGTCCGACCAGCGTCTTCTCTGGTGTCCATGTGTCAGCCATTGGCTTCGAGGATACCGGGGATATCTCACTTACAAGCTCCTGAGCGTCGATCATTTTTTCGTGATGTGGGATGAGTGATTGATAACTCCTCAAGTTTGTCAAGTGGTTGACCGTTGGTGGCGATGCTGGCCTGTTACTTTGGATGAAGGATGGGAATGAAGACATCATCTTGGGGGAACTTCATCTATTTAAGCACGTACGTCAGGGGCCGATGCGAGCTGTTCATGCCCAAAACGATGGCAAGATCCCATCACCATTCACCGAGGAGGCCAGGGCGCTCAGGGGCCGCGGACGGTGACCCATCGAGCGCTACAGAATATGCGTCAACTCCAATCAAGCCATGGCCACGTCCCGAGGATTAGTTTGGAGCCCGACAACACTGCCCGAGGCGGGTCCAAGTCTCCCCCAGGCCCATGGCCACTTGGCAGGCGGAGCGTCTCCCGGACGTGACGTGGCGGCCTTCACCGACAATTCTACTGGCGCCTCACATTGCGGTGGAGCCAGACCACGACCGAGTCACCGTTGCTTCGAGGCAACAAGCGCGGCGGTATCCTATTGGGTACTTCAGCTCAGCCGTGTTGTTGGGGCATCGTGGCAGTCAGCTGATAGCGCCAGGAGTATGGGGCAAAGCGTCAACTTCCTGTTACCCGAGCGCGCGTGTGGCGGAGAAAGTAGGGACAGTGAAATCAATGAGGGTGAAGGGACACATCACGTTGGCCCAAGCCTCGGGCAGACCTTGGGCTCATCGGGTTGCCAGGTTGCGTCCGTTGTTGCGTTGGTTGACAGGGGCTCAACAACCAACACAGGGAGTGACGTGAGATGAGCTGCAGGTTGAGCACCAAACTCGAACTGGAGGAGAGATTCGCTCAAAGACAGTACAGTACGCCTGTGGCAGATCTAATAAGCTGCTCACGTCGCCAGAAACCAAGGGTTCGTACAGGTAACAGCTTGAAAGCCCGAAGCTGCTGCCGTATCCCATGCCTTGCTCGCAGCCCACAGCCCAGGTAGCCGAGAACGTCGAGGAAGACGTGCAGCTCAGATGCGACTCAGCGGTCCCTTCTCTGCACCACCACCCCGAGTCCTCTCGGCCGTGTTTCTCTCGCTTCCCAGAATCAAGTTGACATGGTTGCTGAGCGCGACTAAGTCCCCATGTTCGTCCAGCAACAGCACCTCGAGGTCGAACCGGCCGCCCTTGATTTGTTTCGACTGAATCCGCAGCTGCAACCACTCCAGCCCCTCCGCCGGCAGCGCCTTCTTCATTTCGAGGTTGAGCACCACCGTGGGGTACCAAAACCGAGCGCCAGGGGCAAAAGGGACGCCCTCGCCCCGGCGTTTCCGTTCTTCGGCTTCCTGCTTGGACGGCCTCTGGGCCTCGACCACGTACGGCCAGCAGTCCGAAACGTAGCCCAATGAGGCGGCGGTGAAGTTTTCCCCCGACGCCAGTCGCACCCACTTGTCAATGACTCCCTTGGTTTGCTGCCCACCTCGAGGGTCGTGGTAGATGCAATTCCGCAGACTCCGCGCGTAGCTAAGGGGGCTGTCACCGGGCAACTCGTATCGAGCCCAATGAGCGTCGCGGTCTTCCCTCAGCGCATCAAAGTCCGGTCGCGGGGGATGTAGCTGCAGAGTAAATGCCGTGGGCAGCGAGATGCCCCGTTCCTTGCTTAAATCAGCCATGGTCAGGTACACGGCAACCTCCTTGCGTGTTGACCCCTGTGTAATCCACGGTGGCTCGGGCAAAAGCGCGTGCTGGTACAGCGTGGCATGTAAGGTTGAGAGCTGGCGGCCGAGCTTTACGTCTTCGATAATGATCACTGCTGGCCCCGTTTCGGTGCGGTTCAAGAACTGGAAATGGGCGTTTAAGACGTCCTTCTGGCCTCTTTCCGCGAGATGGAGGCCCGCCGCCCTGAGGATACAGCTTGCGACATAGCCGCCGTTGGGAACTAGGAGTTTCAGTTAGGTGTCATGCTTGGACCATGGCAGGAAAGCGAGGAGCCGAGCTTACCTGTCCCTATGCAGAACGAGTCGATGAGATTGGCGCTGTATGTGTGTGAACCGAGCCGGTCTACTTCCGTCGCCTTCGAAAAGGGGGCGAGGTCGCCCGCGTTGCTTCTGTCCATGATTGTTGGGGGTTGATTAGATATAAATCGTGAATATGCCGCTGTCAAGTGTCAAGATATCGTCCCCTAACCCGTAACTTGGCTGCGAGCTGTGTTTGAGTAGGTAATCACGGAGACTGGTGAACTCGGCCGAACCGAGCAAAGAACCTCGGCTCTTGATCAAACAGGGGTTAGTGGATCCTGACTCGCCCAACATTGCCAAGGGGCAGAATAGCCCAATGTCGAAATGGACAACACTGGGATTGAACCGATGACCGAGGACATCAATCGTTGAAAGTACTATAAAACAGTACGTGTCTGCCAGGTTCGGATGCAGAATTGGTTGCTTGGGAAATGTGGTTTGGTTGACAGAATATTTCAGGGGTAGTGTACAGTTCCGGTCCCCTCCGATTGTTAGCTAGTGCCCGACTCTGGGCGCACGGCTTGGGATTTCACTAAAAAAGATGGATGCTCGTGGAAAAGAAACAAGTGAAACATCGCTTCTTCAGCTCTCTTTTTTACTTTCTTTTCCCTCTGTCTTAACTTATTTCTCCCATACCTCAATCCCCCCCCCCTCCCGGTCAGCCGAGTCTCGGCGAAGCACATGCAAGAACGTGGTCCCGCAAACTCCGTTAGCGTCCGGGGTCTCGACCCTGCTCACAGGGCTGGTGTGGATTCAAATCCTCCAGGAACAGCGGAAAGCCAGGGGTCGAGCAAGGGTTGAGCGTATTCAACAAAATCCTCTCATGGAACACTCACATTGCTCCTTGACTGACGCGGCTATTACAATACCAGATAAATATCCCTACATTACGGAGGAAGTGGTAACCAGGCACATTGATTTGAACCTCACCCGTTCCAAGCTACAGGACCTACCCGCCCGAGGGTTGGCGCTCGTTTGTCACCCCCACCATGTCCAAAGCAGTGGTAGAAGCCGAGTCCTCCATACTCGGCTTCAAGAAGTTAAGCAACCAGGTCTACGTGCAAGAAGGCCAGCCCAGCTCGCAAGATTCCAGCCACCCCACCACCATCATCATCTACGGCTGGGGCGATGCCCTCCCAAAGCACGTGGCCAAGTATGTCGATGGGTACCGGCAGCTGTTTCCGCACGCCCGGTTCGTCCTGATCTTCTCGCCCATCCTCAAGACGCTCTACCAAACACTGGAGGCCCGCTCGCGGACCATGGTCCCCGCCATCGAGGCCGTCTGCCCCGAGACGCTCAAGAACCCAAGCACGCAGGGAAAGTCCGACGAAAGAGTGCTCCTGCACGTCATGTCCAACACCGGCGGCATCAACTGCGCGGCGACCATGAACGCCTACACCAAGCACACCAACGGCGCAATCTTCCCGCACGACATGCTCGTCTGTGACTCGACCCCGGGCAGCACCGACTTTCTGCCCAACGTGGGCCGCTGGTCGCGGGCCATGGCGCTCGGCGCCGCCCGCTGGTTCCCCTGGCCGTTCGCCGTGACCCAGGCGCTGGCGGCCGTGTTCCTCGGCTGCCTGCACGGCTTCGGCTGGCTGATCGGGGCGACGAGCGCGGCCGAGTTCAGCAAACTCGCCGCCAACGACGCTCGTTTTGCGGACGAGGGCGCCAAGAGGCTCTACCTCTACTCCAAGGAGGACGACATCATCCACTGGGAGGACATCGAGAAGCACGCGGCCGATGCACGACAGAAGGGGTTCAGCGTGACGGCCGAGCTGTTTGAGGGCACGCCGCATGTTGGCCATATGCGCGTGCATCCCGAGCGGTACTGGGCTGCTATTGCTGCTGCTTGGACGGAGGCGGTGGCCAGCAAGGAAAGGAAATGAAATAATGAAATAAGGGGGTTGATGGGGGAGCAAGGGTCAAATTGGCGCCAGGCGCTCAAAACCTTGTCGAGCTTGCTTTAGAGTTCTTAGTGATTTGTATAGATTCTTCATAGAAGTAGATCAGTATGTAATCAGCAGTAATACTCACTCACCAACATGGACAGTAACTTGCCCTCTTTCATGCCAGTGATCTCGAAGGGGGAAGGAAAACATCGAATGCCTCGTTAGAGCTGTGGACACATCCAGGTGGCGCCGTCCCAGAGGGTCAAGGACAGCCAAGTGGTTTTGAGGGGTTATTTTGCATTTTCCGTTAGCCTCAGCCTATCTAAGCTCGAAGGGAACCAGATTCTCCTCCCGTCGCCCCTTTCATTAACCCCTGGGGTTTGATTAGAGAGTCCATCGCTATGCTGGGCCTGATGGGTCCCAGTAAAGCTCTGTGTTGTCGGCACTCGTGCCCACTTCTCAATACGCGTCACCCCATTTACAAGGTGCCGGCGGTCTTGAAGTCCTGGAGGCACTCCGTCACCCTGGTCGACATGGTCTTCTCACCCTCACGAACCCAGACCTGTGGCCATTAGCATCCACACGCCCAAAGGCATTCTGGCGTAGGAAAGTACATACTCTCGGGTCGTACTTCTTCTTGTTGGGCTTGTTGGGGCCCTCGGGGTTGCCGACCTGGGTCTTGAGGTAGTCGATGTTCTTGGTGACGTAGTCACTGGGGTGGTGTTAGCATAGGAATATCCGGCCGATGCACTTGGAAACCACTCACCGGATACCGATCAGGTACGCCCACTGCAAGTCGGTGTCGACGTTGACCTTGACAACACCGTGCTGTGGAATGTCAGACTCCGAAACTGTGCTACAGGGTCTGGTGGCTCTTACGCTAATGGCATCGAGGTACTCCTGCTTGCTCGAGCCGGAGCCGCCGTGGAACACGAAGAAGACTGACAAGATCAGCGAAACGTTCTCGGCGTCGTGCAGAAACATAAGCTTACCGGGCTTCTTGTCGTTGCCGCCCAGCTTCTCGGAGACGAAGGCCTGGTGCTTGCCAAGCAGCTCGGGGTGAAGACGGACGTTGCCGGGGGCGTAGACGCCGTGGACGTTACTGCCAAGTTATAAGCACTGGGACGGTTTGGAGTGGGAAAGTGGTGGTTGTTACCCGAAGCCGGCAGCGATGGAGAAGTACTTCGAGATGGGGCGGAAGGCTTGTTCGCTGCGAGGATGGTCAGTACGCCGTCAGGCGCTTGGGTGGTAATTCAACACACATCTGCCAGATATCCTCGGGCCTAGTTCACGTGTCAGTGCGTCTGCAGCCCCCCCCGATGCAATCGAATTGTTACTCACTGGGTGTAAAGAGAAGCGTTGTCGACCTGAGGGTGGAGATCAGCAAGGGTTATCAGCGAGCCCATCATCCTAAACTTACGCCAGTGTTGTCGACACCGTCTTCCTCACCACCCTGTGATCGCCGTCAGCGTCCATTTGTACTGCATTGAGCGAACGGGAAGTGTTTGGTCATACGGTGATACCGATCTCCATCTCCAGCCACTGCTTCATGGGAGCCATCCGCTTCAGGTACTCGACGCATGTGCTGATGTTCTCATCGACGGCCTCCTCTATGTCACCATGTGAGCGTTGTTCGGGCGGCGGCGGAGAGTGCCTGCGGGGACGGGTGTACACGAGCAACCATGCTTCTTGGGTGACATACCGGACTGGCGGGGGTTGTTAGCATGCTATTTGTAGTGTGGGCGAGAGGGGAGAGCAGCAGCAGCATACCAGGTCAATCATGTGCGAGGAGAAGAGGGGGACGCCGTTCTGCTTGAAGAACTTCTCATCCTCGTCAATCATGCCAGCGAGCCAGGGGAGGAGCTTCTTCGCGCAGTGATCGGTGTGGACTGGGATGCAGAGTTAGCAACAGCGGACGACGAGGAGCAGCGGGTATCACTTACGGACGACGGGGATACCGTACAGAGGAGCGACGGCGCGGATGTAGTGGGCGGCGGCGATGGCGCCACCAACCGACGCCTCCTGCTTCTCGGCGCTGTTCTTGATGCCCTTGCCGGCGAAGTAGGCGGCACCGCCCTGGCTTGTTTGCAGGCTAACCACCAACTGTCAATATCTGCCCGGACACGGCCACGAATCGAAGATGGGTCGAGGAGGGGTCATTTCGTACATGATCGGGGCCTTGGCATCACGAGCGGCCTCGAGGGAGGCAACGACGGTGCTGGAGGAGGTGACGTTGACGGCCGGGATGGCGAAGCCCTTCTCGCGGGCGTAGGTGAAAAGCTTCAGCACATCGTCACCTGTTGCACGGTCAATTTCGGGTCCTCCGATCTCGGGGAGAGGGGTTCGCACCGTAGATGACGCCGGCGGGCAGGTTGAGTTCCTGCGCAGAGACGCGGTCAGCAAAACTGCCATCTGCAAGGCAGACTCATGCTCGACGGCCCGAGCCGAAGATTGGCCTGTCACGTACCTCAAGAAGACCCATTTTGGTGGTTGTATGTTAGGTTGGTTGATGTAGGTTGGGGTAGTTGTTCTCAGGTTGCAATGGCGGGGCAACTCGGATCTGGTGGTTTGGTTTTGGGAGAAGGTCGTCGCGGTTGAGCTCGGGAAAAGGCTGGGCTGGAATGCTTCACAGGGTGAAAAAGGAAGGAGGAAAACACGGCTTTGGTCTCGCACAAACGATACGCCGCAGCCGGTGAGGGATTTGTATGACGCAGCTGTGATTTCCCGGTGGAGGGGCAGCAAGAGGTGAGTGGGATGGCGACTCGGAAGGTGCGGGGTCATTTCGATGCTGCCCAGGAGAGCTCAACAGGTTGGAAGCTGCTTCCTGGGCATCGCGGGGCACACGCGAGTGGGGCGGGGCTGCCTCTTCGCCGGGCCCTGAAAGTCTGAAACGTGCTGGAGTTTACGTCACAGCTGCTGTGTTCTCCACGGTCCACACAGTTGACGTCGCGATATTACGTTTCAATTTTACAACCTGCCAGAGAAACAGGCTGAACACCGCTGTTCTGGCTGTGCTTGTGTTGGCAATCGATGGACCGACTCAAGGGAAAACTCTGTATCAATCAATATTCTTCAAGTTGGCTTCACAGAGGCGCGTGGCTGACCGACCGCTTGCAGAGGCCCAGGCTGTCTTGGACCCTTCGGAAGCAGGTCTTGGCCCGCGTGTTGCGACCGGCGCAAACCGGGAACTCCCTCGATTGGTTCCATCTCGACTGCCTAAGGCAGCCCGACCAATGTGAGAAAAGAGGACATTCCGGTAGCAGCCGACGTGATCAAGCGAACGGCTCCCAGATGTGTTGACCTCGGTCCGAACCGGAGAACTGAAAAGTAGCCCTCGGCTAGAAGCATCGACGTGTTCGAGATGATACATGTAGGCCTTCTGTGTTAGTCGCCGCGGGTACAATATGATCACTGTTTGTTTGTTAGCGCGAAACTTTTGACAGGGGCCCTGGCCTGAGGTTCAAAAACCTCTCCTTTGACAGCCCAACAACCATTGAAAGTGCAAGCAATTGGAAGCTTTAGAAGCATTCAGAAATATTCTCCCAGTCTATACGTTTTTTCCGTATTAAAATGCACCGTTTTGCCGTTAAGTTCGAGATTCTTGCTGGGACCCCGGTCGTTAAGTGAGGCGCTAACGAACAAACAGTGAGGGCATTGTATTAGTTGAACCCAAAAGCAAGTAACTGATGGGGTTGCAGTCGTCCATCAACTTGATGACCCTGGTCCCCGGGCTACCGTCCCATCTGTGATCCAATGCTGGCCGAGAAGGGGCAGATGGACAAAGACAGATATGCTTGGGATATTTCTTGGCTTTTTCGTGAAGCAATCGGTTGAGCTGATTCACGCTATTAACGCTGCAAGTGTCAGGTTAGCTACCGACAAAAGGAATTTCCATGTCATATGACATGCATCTATATAGTAGTGTACGGATACTTCTCCTACTTGGGTTGTAAACGGTAGAAAAAAAGACTCGATGCCATCAGTTTTGGTTTTCTCTTCAATGAGGAGGTAGCTATCTTGCAATGCTAGTACAGGTTTATGATGCTATCCTCCCATCTTTATTATAATGACACGAAGAGTGCCAAGGTCATACATACAGAGCCAATCGTTTTTGATCGGCCTGGTTTCGATGCTTGAAACATTGTGTAAATCCCGGAGACAGATCTCTAAAGTGTCTCACTGAGGTCGCCTTTCGACCTGTTCCGAACTATACCCTTCATGATTTCACCCTCTTCTTGATGCGGATCGTGGCCTGGAGCGGCGGCACCCTGTTCAGGCCGAACCACGAGTTGCGTGGCCTATCCCCCCCAATTTCCATGTCGTAGCTGAGCACGAGGTGGGCCAGCATGAGCTTGAGCTCGTTGGAGGCAAAGAAGCGCCCCGGGCAGGCATTCCGGCCGTGGCCAAAGGCCAGGTAGTCGGTGCTGGTGGTGGCGAAGGCCTTGGCGGCGCGCTTGACGTACTCGACGCTCTCGTCGGAGCGCTGCTCGGCGAAGCGGAAGGGCTTGAACTCCTGGGCGTCCGGGTAGATGTCGCTGTCCTGGAAGACCGGGTAGCTCGGGACGTTGACGGTGAGGCCGCGCGGGATCCTGACGCCCGAGGGCGTGACGATGCCGTCTTTGGCAACCACGGCACGGCTCAGGCCGATGGTGACAAACGAGTTCAGGCGCGCCGACTCGCGCATGACGCTGTCGAGCTTTTGCATCTTGGCCAGGGCGCGCTTGTTCCATTCGCCGCCGTGCTCGGCCAAGACGCCCTCGATCTCGGCCCGGAGCTCGTCGATGTACTGTTGCTTGGAGGCGGCCAACTCGAGGATGGCGCTGGTGATGGTGAAGGAGGACGTGTGGATTGCGGCAAAGTTGAGCAGCAGAATCCGGCCGGCCAGCGTCGTCGGCTTCCACAGGTACGGGTCACCGATGTCCTTGGCTTGCTTGATTGTCCACTGCAGGAAGTCGTTGGGTTCGGGGCCATGAGACTTTTCCTCGGGATCGCGCTGGCGGGCATCGTAGTCGGCGAGCCGTTTCTCAATCTCTGGTATGATGATCTTCTCGAAGCGCCGTGTGCGGAAGCGGATGGGCAGGGTAAGGAACAGCGCCACGACGGGCCGCAGAGGCTTCCACACCATGCGCAACACTGTCGACGTCAGGGGCACGTCTTGGGCATATCCCATACCCTCGGTGAGCAGGGCGGGGTCTCGGCACTTTGGCTTTCCCACAAAGACGCGGTTCGTGACGCAGCCAACAATCTTGCGCATCGTGTCGTAGACACACACCTCCTGATACTCGTCGGGGACACCCCAGTACTTGTCGAACCCCCAGGCCGTCTCCTCGGCGACATCTGGGACGAGGTTGCCGATCTGGTTGGTCAGGGTGGTGGTGATGAGCTTGTGGTGCACCGGGTTGTGCACGAGGGACGGGTCGGTGGTCGTGTAGTCTATCTGGAGGGAATCCATGGCCTGGGTGTGCATGTCGAGGACCGAGTCGGGCTGGTCGGTGACGAACTGGGTCTCGGAGCGCGGGAGCAGCACCATGTTGGGGGCCACCATCAGGGGCATGAGCACGGCCTGCTCTCTGTACTTTTGGTCCGCCACCTGGACCGCCGCCTTGAAGTCGACCGTGTTCCTCCACATGGCCTGGTAGAAGGGGAACCAGTCCCCTTCCTTGGCGCCCAAGATGGGGATCTTGGGGAGCTTCGGCCCGGCAAAGAAGAGCTGGTGGATGACGAAGGCGACCAAAGCCACGGCCGGCACCAGCACCGCTGGTCGGAGAAGGAGCTCGATCATGGCGCGTTTGTTGATTGCGAGGACGACCTCGCACCTCGGAGACTCGAGCGGTTTGATGGCCTTGGTCTCTCAATCACTCGAAAGTCGGGGCTTGTCCACCTGGGCCCGGTTCAGCAGTCTGGCATCCACCCCCTCTTAATATTTTGGTGTACTCGACGTCGATAACTGGTGCTAGGTGGTGCTGGAATCAAGGCAATCCTGGCGCTGGCACAATGCGGCGGCGTCTCTGGTTAAAGAACATGCTCTGCGACACAAAGGTCCTCGCTTGGCCGGCCGGAGTGAGATGCAGGGGATTTGCGAGAGATGGAATTTTAATGCTTCCATGTTGCAACGCTCTCAGGCTCCCAGTTGACCCACTCCACCACCAAAAGGTCCAAAAGGTCCAAAAGGCCCAAAAGGCCGCACGCGTTGTGGCGAATGGCGATGCAAATTCCGTTGTGCTGCTCAACCCCTTGTCCACCCCATACCCTCCCTGGCAGGCATGCTGTCATCGACGCTAGCCCTCCCACGTTAGGCGACTGCTACATCAGGCAAGGTCGGCTGCTCAACCGAAAGGGCTGCTTCGGATCTCAGGGTTCCCGTGTCGTTTGCCCCCCCCACTTCTGGACAAAATCCGCAAAATTCCTGCGCCAGAACCCGGTGCTCCTCGCTCCGCCAGGCCAAGACACGGATGTCAGACGGCCATGATTCGTTCGGCCTGCTAAAGTTCCTTGATCAACCGATACGACCTTGCCAGTGGGAGTGCCCATCCCGAGGATTGGCCGCGATCTGAACTTGCTCCTCAATGACGAGCTTTCTCCTGTCGTTTCAGTCTCGGCCGGTGCCAGCTCCCTCGGTGCACGCTGATGTTACTGGTATTTAGTTAATTACAGTTCAACCCTTGTTGTTTGTTAGCATAATAACTCCGACGTTTGCCCCTGACTTCAAAATCTCGGGGAAAATGGAGAAAACATAAAGGGAAGGCAATAAAAGAGCAAATGAGGAAAAAGGAAAAGTGCAAACTCATTTCTTTCTCTTTAAAGAAATCGGCCCCTTGACGAACTCCGAGCTATATTCCCGACTCCAGGCCAGGCGTCAACGAAAACAATAAGGGGGGGGGGTGGGGCTGCCCCGGGTAAGGCAGACCTCCTTGCGTAGCATGACACAACCACCTTGCAGGTGAGAACTCAGTGTGGGACTCGATGGTTGTAGGTAGTGACAATGTGGCGACTGGCCTAGTTACCTATACCAAACAGCTACTGGTAGCCAGGCTCTAATGTTCCATGCCAGCTTCGAAGTACTACGAGTAGATTACCATCGCGTTGTCTATAGTGTAGCGGACAGCACTAGGACAACAAACTTACGGGCTCGCTGGCTAGCTAGGTAGGTGTCTGTTAACAGGCACCAGAGTGCTCAGGTGATGCCGGCTATTTGATTGGTATACTTCATCTTCCCGGAGCCTTTTCCCGCTGCCGGCTATAACGTTAAGGCTTAGTGCCTTCCCATTGGCGGCCAAGACCTTCTGCACCCCGGCGAATTTGTCTGACACACTGGCGTCTTGGGTGCCATGGTTCTGAAGTGGAATTATATCACAGATTAGCTTGTTTTGATGCCAGAGGGGCTGTAGATCACACGACACACGAGGAGATATATGTAGCTGGTGGATGGATTCTCACGGACTGGGTTATGCTTGTTTCACGGTACCAGGCAAGCTGTGACCAGAATGTACCATCCTCATACTTCTCATCCTCTTCAGCTCGCGAATACTGCCTGCCCAGTGAGCGTTGAACCATGGGCAGTAAGTGCAACGAGAGTGTCTTGCCCAACTGCCTTCTCATACTCTCTGAATGTTAATTAGGGCCTCACTGTCACGTCATTCATTTCTTTCTCTTTTGCCCTTTGTGACCACCGCTGTACAAACACAATGCCGCTGGAACCCCACCCTCCTGTCATTACGTCCAACTGCGAGCTGTCCTTTGCCTGTCGATGACGGAACTCCGGCGCCCCTGATGGCGAGCAGAGGAGTGCCTTGGACTCACCCGCCTCACTGCGTCATCGCCAACTTTGCCGGGCCTACGGCAAAGTTTTGTTGCTCTTCCCCGACTTTAACGGCGGCAGCGGCATCGCCGTTATTGCAAGCCCAGAAACGGCTGCCGATGTTGTAGCTGCGGTCAAAGACCCCCTACCAGCATGGAGCTCCCGCCGTCACCTCGCCCGCCACGGCCGACTGAGAACCGAGACCTCTGACCTGCCATACGCTGTAACCCCAATACCAAGAAAAGGGCTGGGCGTCATTGCAACAAAACGTATCAACCAGTTCGAGACGATTATTACGAGTTTCCCAGCTATGGTTGCCGACAACAAATTCTTTCCTTCCAAGCAAGACCATGGGCCCGTCGAAGGCGCTCAGCTATTTCAGAAGGCGCTTGATCAGCTGCCGGACAAGGAACGCTTTCTCAATCTGGCCAGGAGCAAGGGTGAACATGTCCATGTCGTCGAGGACGTAGTTCGAATCAATGCTTTTGGGATCACGGTGGATGGTCGAGAGATCAAGGGTCTGTATCCAGAAATTGCGGTATGTAGACCAATTTCCCGATCAGTAATTATGTGCTGATCATGGTGCAGCCAACATAATCAGAGGCTGAATCATGCCTGTGGTGCAACGTGAGTTCTGGCCATCCACCCGGAGTTGGACGAGCATGAGGGTGCTAGGGACTGAGCAATCCCAGTGCATACAACCGATTCACCAAGAAGGACCTCGACATGTCAGCCATAGACACGAGGGATATCGAGCCGGGAGAGGAGATCACAATAAGCTGTATGGCCTATGTGCGGCTCCATCTGCTTTGCTGGGGTTCTAACGAGACAGCAGATATTCCCCTGGGGATGCCAACAGCTTATAGAACTAGAGCCCTCAGCAAATGGGGCTTCACCTGCACCCGTGACTTATGCTCAGCAGCCTCCGAAACCCGAGGAGCGTCAGACCAACGACGGGAACGCCTCCTGGAAGTCTACTACACCATACAGGACGAATCGACTAGCTATAACACCCTTGTCGAGTTGACACACGAGCTCATCGAGTTGGTTCAGGTTGAGCGGCTGTTGGGAAAGCTTGGGGGGTACTATCAGGCGTTGATGCAAATCTACTACGGGATTGGCGACCCCGATACTGCGAGAAAGTACGGCCATGCATCGCTCAAGTTTGCCAATATTTTTTCGGACACGGATGGCGGATTCTGCACTGGGCTAAAGCGAGACTTGGAACGGATAGACAGAGAGGTGCAGAAAAGGACAAGATGAGAGTCAGGTAAGGACATCGGCTACAATAGAGATAGACAAGAGAGATACTGCTTGGGAAACTATTAGAGACAGGACTGTGAAGGAGGCTCTTGTTCATGTTGTCGATGCTGCTATTATACGACGAGAAGGCTTGTCAAATCTTCTAAACGTATTATCCAGTCCAAAAATCATATTATCCTGGTCGAGCTCTGTCTTTTTGTCGCGAGATCGGGGGTTTGTTTGTAGCTTCCTTTGTACATGCGGCAGGTTCCGCATTAACAGTAAATAACCTGCTCTTGATATCCCCAACAATCTACAAGAGCCTCGACTGAGTGCGTCTATATCCTACTTCAAGACAGACGATGGCATGATTCGACGTAGTCCGAATGACGACTTGTACCCCCCGAGTTGGAAACAGCCCAGCCTGCCTAAGCCGGGCTTTTGCTCATCGTAAGTACTTGAGACGAGAGCACTTTCTCTCCTTCACCCTGCCAAGGCTCTGTCAAAACACAGAACCTCTGCTCCCTAGTAGTCACAGATTCAACCTAAACTTGAAACTTCTCTTGTCATAGAGAAAACACCACTACCCCACTCCATCACGGAAACAGCACAATGGAGAGCGGGCCCGAACTGACCACCCGAAGTAGAGCTGCACAATACGCTACCCAACTCGAACCAAGAGACCATGAGGTCCATAGAATGTTCTAGACCCTTAGCTGGGACTTTGTGCAGCGAGTGCCCACTTTGGGGGCCACAATCGATGTGAGGACAGCACAGTCTGCGGCAGTCATGAGATATAAGCCGACAGCAAAGCTCTCTCACCGTGATCGCTGGGCCAGGCTTACCATCTGGCTGGAGCCACCTGCAGATAGTGTGACAGAGATACCCTCGCGGTTCACAACTCCCAGCATCTCGAACCGGGCACGGCAGAAGGCCGGCAAACGTGTGGGGGAGCGGGTTCCCGGGATACTCGCACCAGTAATTATCGCGGGATCCTCTTGGCTTGCGGATGAAGTTCTGGCCTACAATGCAACCCATTTAACCGACGGTACGTCCAGGCCGCCGCGCATGTAGATTGATTAATTATCAGAGGTGAGTGCGGCTCGAGAGGGTACCACTCCTCCCTGCCCTGCCTGCCTGCCTTCACTGTAACCCTCATTTATCCACTGCTCTGGGGAAATCCGACTTCCAGGTTTCGTGATAGGTATCGAAGGGGTCTGCGACGTTTGCAAGGGTGAGGAAGGCCCAGGCTAAGTCCACTGCAAGTGCAGCCGCACCTGGGCAAGGTGAGTGAGCCAAGGCGAGACACGCCATTGGGGGCCAGCTAGGCACTGTCCGGTTTGCTATGTAAGGTACCTGATTTGAAGCCAGGTGGCTGGAGAACCGAGCTCTTTGGAAGCTCAAAGCAGTCACCAGGAGGGACCAAGCCCTTGGCCACGGCTGTGCAGAGAACACTTTGATTGAAGAACCAAGAACCTGGCCATCGACGTCACTCGGTTGAGAGGAACGTAACCCAGCCGATTATTGCTGCGGCCTGATTCTCCACGGTCGAATTCCCATGATATCGCGCATGGCAGCTCTGGCTGCTGTCCATGTGGCCAGCATGAGGAGTGTGCTCGCCGTACCCCCGGGTTGTCTGTGGCGCCCCCCCTCGGCATGGGTCCGCACGCGACATCCAAGACCGGGGAAAACATGGGAGATGACACCGGCCATGGTATTGTTGCGGATATAGAGTCGCAATGGACAAGACATGGCCTCCGGCACCTTGAGCGGTGGGCGGGTATCCTGCCTTTCCTGGCGCTGGGCGCGCGTTGGACGTGGGCACCATGCTTGTCAGTCCATCACGGCGGCCATCTGGGCCGCAAATCGCTCCGTTCCACGCTTTCCCTAGGTATTCTTTGGACGGGCGGATCACGGCTGCATTCAGGCGCTTTGCCAGTCACGAGGAAGGCGGCACTCAACTTGGTGAGCGAGCTGACTGCGCGTTAACAAGCCGGGCAGAGATTGGTTACGGTGGCAGCGTGACTCGTGGGCAGCGGGCAGTGGGCAGCGGAGGCAATGGGCTGTGTGGGCTGGCGGATCCGGACAAGAAACGCATCCACGGACGAGCGAGGCTCGGCGGTCTGGGCAGCGAGGGACCTGGGGATGCTGCAATGTTGCAGGGTTGAGAGGGGCGCCAACAGGCGCCAAGTCCCGGCGGACCCCGGACTGCATCAGGAGAATGGTGGCATCGAAGAAAGAGAAACCCAGGGTTCATGCCACCAACCACGAGGGGATGGATGGGCATCTTTGGCGCATTACCGAGCCTGGCTGATGTTTGCATCCCCAGTGACTCCCCGCCGCTGGAAGGAGAACGCTAGAAGAGAAGGGAGACCGAGCAAAACGAGAAAAGATGAAGTCGAGATGGCACCAGAAAGCTGGGCGCAGAGGCGGAGCAGGCTTCCAGGTTGTTGGTTGAGGTGAACACTGAACTGTGAGGAGGAAGAGCCAGAACCCACAGTGACCCCGTCCACCAGCAAGCCTTGTGCTGGGGAAATCAACTAACGGTTTGGGGAGCTCGGAGTGGATTCCTTCCCCAGGTTTGTGGGGGAAAGAGGGAACGATAGCCGTTGATGTGCGAGCTGGAAGGAACGACAGCACTTCGTTATCTCACGTTGCACACGTGGCTCCCCTCTGCATGTTTCCACCTCCCTGTTTTGATTTTTACTTCTTGCGCGCACAGACTCGAAGATCATGATTGTCAATCATGTTCAACCTGAACGCGCGGGCAATTTGAACCTGGAACAGACTGACCAAATATTTTGGTACAATGCCCAAGGGAATACGCGCCAATGCGGCGCGCCTCGACTCCCATCAGCTAATTAATTTTGATTTTTTCAGGCAGTCGTCTGTGCACCAACGCCTCGGCGAGATGTTCTAAGCAGTACTATTCGTTCTACCAGGTCGGTCGGTACACAGTAGTCACCGCCAGCGGGCTTCGATCGTTTTATTCTAGAAACATTCCTCGTCCTTCCCAGCCTCCCTTGGTCCGTCCGGCCCCCTGCTGCCCCCCTCCCTTCTGCGATCACGATGTGGCTGCCGATCTGGCACAGACTGCGCCCGGGGCAGCTTTACTTGCGCTCGGCGGGCTGGGCGACGTGGGAAGCTCGCGGGTGCCGGAGGATCCCTGGAAGAGGCGACGGCGCCTTGCCCGTTCAGAGCGCCCCGAAGACGCCACCGCCCATGCCCAGACTTCTCACGGCTGGCTGAGGATTTACCCATCTGCCCGAAGGCTTCACCCGGTGCGCCGTTGGGGGCAGCCACCTGCGGGGAGGAGATTTTGGCTTTCCTTGGGCTTCTGGGCGTGGCTGGGCGTGCTGGGCGTGCTGGGCATCGTGGAGGAAGGCCGCCGAGATAACAGGAAGTTCGCGAGCCGCCCAATGGCGGGGCTCTGCTGTGGCCAAGCCGGACGTGTTGCACAGATCCGGGCCCCTGGCAGCGGCTTGCGCATGCCGCCCAGTGGCCGCTTGGTCCAGACCTGCCTCGAATCTTTGCAATCTCGCAACAGACCCAGACCCGAAAGAAAGCCCAGCCGCCAAGCATCTTGGCATGCACCGGTGGATTGGCCCAACCATGGGTGACGCGGAGTACCCCCTGCCCATCGGCCCGTCCTGGACATGTCTGATACTGGACTGCCCACGCTCACTGCCTGCCAGACGACCAACAGAGAGACAGCGTCGTTCATGGAGCCAGACAGGAACCGACTGACGGATACCTTGACAGCTTATCACATACCGCCTGCAGTATGTACTTTGTACCAAAACACGAGACAACTAGCAACATGCTGATTGCTGATCCCATTTCCTGGAAGCGCCTCGGAACCAAGAGCCACTTGTGTTCCCCGACAAGTAAACGAACTAACCCACCCAGTCCTCGCACGTCTGTGATGGCTGAGACATGCCCCGTTTTGCCGTTCCTTGAGAGTGAGCTGAGCTCCACAGCAGTCCATTTCTCGGGTGGAAATCGACAGAGAGAGCGGGTTGAGATCGCGATCCGCTCTCCCTGACTGTGAAGATGGGGTTGCCCAGCCGCGAACTCGACCAGGGCGGACGGGACCTTGGGGGAGTGGAAACCACGCCCCAGACCCCGTAGCCTTGGCCATCCTGGGCGAGCCGGGATCTGCATGGTAATTGCCAGATGATGCGACCGTTGTTGGGGCTCACTGCATCGTGACCTTGCCCGTGCCTCGCGCTTGGCGCTTGGTTGCAGAGAGCTCGGATGTACACTCATGTATAAGATGAGGATCCCTCCTCGCCTGGCCTCTCGAGCTCTCTTACTCTCTGGGTTTTGGTCTGCCCATCTTTCCCACGCTCCCCCCTTGACGATTCTTAGGGGGTCTTATCCGCCTCAACGTTCTTGAGCTTGGCCCTTTGCTGCATCTAATACCTAAGCCGCGACAATCTCAAGCCCGTCTTGCTGATAGATAAGAACACCGTCCACCCAGCTATGGGTAACCCGGCCGAAGTAGCGGCGCCCGACGTGCCGACAACAGAATCCGACAGTGTCACGAATGAGAAGGTCGCCCACAAGCCATCCCACGATGATGATGTCAACATTGAGAGCGCCGGCTGGGACGAGAGCTCGACCCGGAAGCTCATTCGCAAGGTCGACCTCACCCTGATCCCCTTCTTGGCCCTGCTCTATCTTCTCTCCTTCCTAGACCGCACAAACATCGGCAATGCCCGCCTCGACACCCTCGAGCCGGACCTGAATCTCGACTCGTCGAGGCTCCAGTACAACGATGCGCTCGCCATTTTCTTTCCCTTCTACGTCGCGGCCGAGATCCCATCCAACATGGCCATGAAGCGCTTCCGTCCGTCTCTTTGGATCCCTAGCATCATGGTCGCCTGGGCCGTCTGCACCACTCTCATGGGCATCGTCCACAACTACCCCGGTCTGATGGCCTGCCGCTCCGCTCTGGGTATTGCCGAGGGTGGCCTGTTTCCCGGCATCACCTACTAGTGAGCTCTCCTTCCTTTTCATGTTGCTGGACTTGGTTTCTCACAGAGGGTCCACTAACCGCAACCGATAGCATCACCATGTGGTACCGGCGCCATGAATGCGGTCTGCGCATGGCCATCTTCTTCTCGGCCGCCACTGCTGCCGGCGCTTTTGGCGGTCTCCTCGCCTTTGGAATCATGAAAATGAAGGGGGTTGCTGGTCTCTCGGGTTGGCAATGGATCTTCATTCTCGAAGGCCTCTTGACCTTCGTTGTCGGTATGCTGCCGCCGTTTCTCCTCGACCTCTACAGCCTGGAAAACTAACCAGCGTCATCTTCGTTCTAGCCCTCGTCGCGTACAAGGTGATGCAGGATTATCCAGCAACGGCCAAGTTCTTGAACCAAGAAGAACGCGATGAGATCCAGTCCCGCCTCAAGCGCGACCGCTCCTCGCTCGCCGACGAGTTCGACACGAAGTACTTCTGGGATGCCGTCAAGGACTGGAAGATTTGGGTGCACATGTTCATCACCATCGGCGTCTACACCGGCCTATACTCGTACTCGCTCTTCCTGCCGACCATCATCAACGATCTCGGTACCGCCAGCAGCCGGGAGATGGCGCAGCTGCTGACAGTCCCCCCTTATGTCGTGGCCTGCATATTCTGCGTCTCTGCCGGCTGGTATGCCGACAAGTTGGGCCAGCGTGGCATTTTTATGATTGGATTCATGGTTATTGCGTATGTGTCTCTCGATTGTCGAAATAGTTGCCACGGTGGGACACCAAGCTGACTAGAAATGCCGCAGGATCATCGGCCTCATCATGCTTATGGCTACCTCTTCGAGCGGCGTGCGCTACACGGGCTGCTTCTTCCTTGCCACGGGCATCTACCCCAACGTTCCGCTGGGTGTCGCGTGGAACGGCAACAACATCGGCGGCTCGCTCAAGCGCGGTGTCGGCATCGCCATGCACGTCGGCTTTGGCAACCTGGGCGGCACCATCTCGGCCTACCTCTTCCTTGCCAAGGACAAGCCGAGGTATCTTCCCGGCCTTGGCACCCTCTTGGGCTGCCAGTTCATGGCCCTGGTGCTTTCGGTGTGGATGTTTATCTACCTGCGCCGCGAGAACGCCCGCCGCGACCGCGAGTACAAGCCGCCGAGCGAGTACACTGAGGAGGAGAAGCTCGCTGAGCGTGAGAAGGGCGACCTCGCCACCTTCTTCCGCTACACGGTGTAGGAAAAGCTATTTTGTTTTAGGGAGGAATTCGTGCTTTGACTCATGTAATCCCTGTAACCGTGTGATGCCACGCTCTGGTCGTTTATGGACATAGATCGACTCAATAGAGGACTCTAGTCGACCGCGACTTTTTGTATTGTCTTGCGTCTCTGGTCATATACGGTCTGTCGCCGACAATGGAACTTCTTGTCAGTGGATACCACATAGTGTGGTGAACACAGAGAACTGAACTTACAAAACTCATGTGTGCGTGTACCTGTCCCCAGTAGGACCATGACGTTTGCCAATTCAACAACTAGTGGATCGAATGCTGGCCATATCAGTGATGCTGACTACCCCAGTGGCAACAGACTCACATAGAATGGCCCATCTCTTTCTGAATGTACCTGGTTAGTTTGTTGCTCTAAGGATTGTGAGCATTGGCGTTACTACTCACACGGGGCTAGAGCTGGAGGAGCAACGACCCCCGTGTCGATCTAGGAGGTAATTACGTCCAACTAACTCCCAAACATACTGTCATCCCTATTTCCATAGCCACAGCCCTATATCTCACGACAGCCTACCAGTCAACCCAGACATGAGCCGAGAAGATGCCGTGCACGTGGAATTTCCTTTTCGAGAAACTACCTATTCACCTCCGGAAACAAGGCGACCGTCTAAGGCCTCCTGTTCCAGTAAGGACTCGGACCTCGGGATTACGTACCGGCTACTAGTAATTCGAACTCGGAAATACCCGTGCTGTTTTGGTGGTTCTTGCTTGCAAGCTCCCGTTACTACGACCAAGGTGCCATGTAGCTTAGGATTCTAGCACATGTCCCGCACCAGGGGCAGGATCAGGCGAGCCCCTGAAGGAAGATGGGACTCGTTTCTATGTACACAAGAAGTTCGATTTCTTTTTCCTTGACCTAATTTTGCCACCAAGATGCTCCCCGAACCCCAACCCGTGCCTTGTGAGTCGTTGGAATGCCAGCGACCACCCCTTAGACGCAAATACCGCCGCAGTCGGCACCGCCATTCTTGGGATCGCAGTCGTCGGTCGGGTCATCGATACACTTCTTGCCGTCCTTGCAGGCGATGCCGGCGAAGCCGCCGCAGAAGATGGGCTTGACGCAGATGCCGGGCATGTCGCAGGCCATGCCGCAGCCGCCGCGGTAAGGGTCGTCGACACAGATCTCGCCCTCGGGGCAGTCGACGGGCTGGATGCGGAAGCCGCCGCAGGACTGGTAGGTCTGCATGGGCGGGTCCGGAGTCGTCTTGGACGTCACCAGGGTGGTGGGTGCGGACACGCAGTAGCCCTGGCAGTTCTCGCCGCGGTCGCAGCTCGGGTCGACTTTTTGGCAGACCTCGCCGGTAGGGCAGGGAGCGATCTTGAAGCCGCAGGGCCGCTTGTCGGCGGTGGCCAGGCTGGCGGCTCCCAAGAGAGAGAGGACGGCGAGGGAGAGATATCGCATGGTGAAGTCGGGTGCCAGGGGAGAATATCTGGATTCAACCGAGTTGTGTGCTGAGGGTGGTGGAAGACTCGATAATGTCTTGATTCGGCGGGCAGTATGCTGGGTTTTGTATTCGGATTCCAGTCAAGGGAGCCAGCCACTCGGTAGCACTGACCACGGTGACTCGCATGGCAGCCATCCCGTTTCTCGTGTTTGGCTCGGCTGAAATGGAGGGGGGGTGGTTCGTTCAGGAACGCTTTTCAATTTCCATTCTTCGAGTGCTCCGATATTACCACAGGGAGAGACGGTGACTGGAGCGATCTGCTCCCAAACTTTCCAAAGCCAAGCCGGAGTTTGTCCCCGTCCACGTTTTGGGCAGCGCCACAGACCGGGCCATGCTGTCATTGTCCTATTTTTAGCCGAGTAGACACATCTCCCCAACAACATCAATGAGGAGGACGGAATTATCATTCGCGAATGGCCCGCTTCGGTCAATCGAGGCTTGCCAAATATGGTTACCTTGCCCCTTGCAGCACGAGACTGACCGACGCCCCTCCCTGGACCTATGTGTCTCCAAGAATGGATGAAGCCACCCCCGCTTCCCGTCGTGGTGCTGGCCGAGCACGCTCGATAAGGGCCACGTAGGCTTCGGGGTGTTTACTCAAACGTGACAAGATAGAGTTTTCAAGGCTTCAAATGGGAGTCCTAGGCTTGAGGGGTCAGGACGAGTGTTCAGATATCTCTAGGCCAACTCAGAAGTCTCAAATCCTCTCGAGTTGGGCGGTTTGATGTTGATTGTGGAGCTTGGCGCAGACACAGTGTGGAATGAACTGGTTCGCCCCAAGGATGATGACTGCGGTCCGAGGTGTTGACCGGCGGGATTCATGGTTCCGCTTACGCCCTGCCACCTGTGATGTTGCAATCGTTTGGCCAAATGTCAACCATGGTTGGCAGACACCAATCAGCTCTGCTCACCACTGTATCTGTGTTTTGATTCCCGGAGCTCTTCCACTTCTTCGTGGCGGTACACAGAACACCACACACTCCTGGCTCACCCACACTTGACACAGGTCAGAAGATGAACACACACTCCGTCTACCCGTTAGGGTAGGTTCTAATTACAAAGAGCACTGAAATGTTATTATAATTTTCGTAACATTAAAAGGACTACTAATTTCCCTTCAGAGTTTGATCATACCCTTTAAGTCCTGTTAAGTAGCTTTCTCTACTAGTTATCTTCTCTTTTCCCTCTTTTCTATTTTACCTATTCTTCTTGTTTTCCTGTTCCATTCTTTTTTCCTCCTCTCCCCTCTTTCATTTTTCTCCTCCTCCTCTTCTTCTTCCTTTCCATTTTCTTCGCTTTCGGGTTTTTTATCGTCCGGACGAATGCCTAGAGTCGTTACACTCAACAACGGGAGTTGAATTATATACGATGATAGCGTATAATACTAGTACTTACAACCAACTATATTGGACCACTTTCTAGTCTTCCCATATTTCGGATTCGGATCTGAGACCTGTGCCTCAACCGTCCTGAAACTGCTCCCTAGTACTACGTGAGCGGTTCAGATAAAGCACAGTGGGTCCCAAGACTCCCAACTTTGTTCCAAGTGCCGCTTGCGCCCCGCATTGCGTCATTTTCCAACACTTCTGATTCGAGTCGAAGTTCAGTCCAGGTGCCTTGCTTCTTAATAAGTTAGCTCGAGTTGCGACTTGTCGCGAGCTGCAGTGTAGTGACGTTTACCACAAGCCCGACATCGGCAAGCCCACACACTTGCACACCGAGAAACTCGAATCTAGACTTGGATACAATGACTTCGGCATGTCCTCTCAAAGTCGGCTTCGTGCCCGAACACTTCTCGACCCCCATCCACTTCGCCAAGAAGCACTATGGCCTGGATGCCGAGTTGATCCCGTTTCCCTCCGGGACAGGGCACATGATCACGGCACTACGCAGTGGAGAGATCGACGTCGGCATCGGGTTGACTGAGGGCTGGGTCGCTGGTCTGGGAAAGGCGCAAGAAGCCGGC
Organism: Parachaetomium inaequale; assembly: GCA_033296685.1. Classification (NCBI taxonomy): domain Eukaryota; kingdom Fungi; phylum Ascomycota; class Sordariomycetes; order Sordariales; family Chaetomiaceae; genus Parachaetomium; species Parachaetomium inaequale. The sequence continues at coordinate 21,969 of MU854541.1, read as the reverse complement.
GACAGGGACGGCGGATTTCGGCTTGTTGGCACTTATGTTGAAACTCCACTGTGTAAGTAACACCCAGTCCGCCAGTGCCGTTACTCCTGATGTCAATGTCTCGGATGCTGACAACCCCCCAGGCTGGGCAATCTCGACCGGCGCCGACCGTCCCGAGATCAAGACGGTTGACTCGCTCCAGGGCGGCAAGATCGGCGTCTCGCGCATCGGCTCCGGCAGCTACGTGATGGGATACGTACTCGCCGATGTGAGGGGTTGGCTGGTGCCGACGGCGGGTGTAGGCACGAGCAAGGAGCAGGCTTCTCCTTACTCGGACACCGTCGTCCTCAACACCTTTGAGAACCTGCGCAAAGCCGTCAACTCGGGCGATGCAGACTTCTTCATGTGGGAGCACTTCACCTCCAAGCGCTACTACGATAATGGCGAGATCCGCAGGGTCGGCGAGATCTACACCCCCTGGAGCAGCTGGAAGATTGTCGCCTCGACCCGCCTCGCCGACGGGGACAAGCTGGATTCTCGCGTGGACGACCTGCTGGACAGGCTCAACCAGGGCATCAGGCACTTCAACGAGAACAAGGAGGAGGCCGTCGCGTATATCAGCACCGAGCTGGACTACTCGGAGGAGGATGCCCGGGAGTGGCTGAAGACGGTCAGGTTTCCCGAGGCGACCCAGGGTGTCAACCCGGAGGTGGTCGTGAACACCGTCGAGATCCTGTGCAAGGCGGGCGTCCTGGGTGTGGGCGGAGACGTGGACGCACCTGCCATGATTGCCAAGCAGCGATGATTGGGCGGAGTCGCGGAGGTGCCAGTGTAGTAAAGGAGAGTTTAGTACTCTATATCCAAGCGCCGACATGATAATGTACCAGACTGTATACGGAAATTACAATAGGATGTGAGCCGTGACTCGGCACATTTGCTGTTTAGTGCCTGACGAGCTGCTGCCCAATTCTGAAACCCCTCGTCAGCTACTCCAGCCAGGAGAGCTGAGATGAATAGTATCTTCCTTGTTTGACAGAGTCATGGGGCTTGGAAATACCCTCATGGTTGCTCAAAATCCCTCATAGTAACTCTTTTCGGAGTAGGATGAGATGCTTCCACTTTACGAACGGCCGTTAAGGTTGGCCACCAAGGTTTCGCTAACTCCTCGTGATACCTCTCGATGCCGCCACAGGACCATTCACTATAAAGAAAATACAAGATGAAGCGCGCTGTACTTGGCCTATAAATCATGCGGCTCTAGCGAACTAGTCATGAGGGCCCGAAAATGGGTCGTGGGGCCACTGGTTGGAGGAGCAGGTAGGATGATGTGTTCTCAAACACCATATCCGAAGTGTTTGCGGCCGTTGCCCATGATTCAATACGTGTCAATGGAGTCACTCGCCTCACTGAGTCATTGCTTGCCCTTGTGATACCATCTGGGAACAGATGATATTTGCCAGCAGCAGCCCGTGGCTCGTCTATAAGAACCCTCCCCTCCCTCCCCTCTCTCCCCTCCATTCCCATTCTTCACCATCACCTTCCTTCTACCACCGCTTTACTCTCCCTACACTGCCTTTCAAATTGGTACTCCTCTCTCTCTCGCCGCTCTTCCGCTGTCAGCTGCTATGGCTGAACAAGCGGAATTCATCGCCTCCGGCGAGACAGACATCGCCAAATGGAGAGCTGTCCTTGTGAAGTGCGATTTCAAATACGACGATAGCAACAATCAACTTCCCCGCCAAGTCTACGACGACCAGAAAACGGTTATTCTACGGGTCGGGGAGAAGGGCGTATCAATCCGTGAAGGCGAGGATAAGTACAGGCGGCCATGGCACTGGGTGTGCTTTCGGCGGCAAGACATCAACTTCCACGGTGAGTAGTATCATTGCAATACAGCATCGATGGAATTAGCGGCTAACCCACACTTCCATTTAGTTCCCGTCCCGCAAAACCATCTCGAGCCGGGAGTCCGATATCGCCCAACAGCGGAGAAGCTCGCCACACTCCAAATTCTTTCGGTACCGTCCTTGAACAACGCCCTGTTGCAATGGAGCAGCCAAGGGACCCTCCTCGACCGCTACGTGAAGGCGTTGTGGATCGGGATCAGAGCACAGCGACCGAGGCTGGAGTCTTTGGGGATCAATGCGGGAACCGCAAGGCGTATGTTTGACTGGGAGTACTTCATTCCCACCGTCAATAAGGTTCTCGGCGGTAAGTTTGCCTTTGACAATTGGTTTTGGTTCACAGACTTAAGTACTAACCTATATGATTAGTATTTCGACCTCGGTTTAGACAGGCTATGGAAGTGCCGGGCCAGTCAGTCCCTGGGCTGATTGCCGCTTGTGACAAACTGACTGCCTCTTGGCCAGGCGATGGTCCTGGCGTCGTTTACATCAGGGCTTACACCCACCTCGACGCCGGTCACGCCAACATCAATAGCACAGGCCTCTACGTTGGCTGGTCGCGCGTAGCACATACAAGGCACCTCGTTCACACCCAAAACACCAGCCTACGAGCTTTCCGGGACACTGACCGACCAACCCACTACGATGTTGCTCGAAAGGCCTCCCATTGCCACGTCCTCGTGGTCCTCCACCAACACGATGTCGAAACTCTAGGGACTGGTGGAACTCCAGAAGCTCGGTTGATGGCGGAGCAAACGGTCATGTTGATGCTCAAGTCTTACGCGCCATGGGTCGAGTCGTCCGCCGATAAGATCGATCTCTACATTCAACGCGCCCGGATACTCCAGAAAGTCGAGAGGCAGGTCCGTTCCGACATTGACTTTCAGCCAACCTGGAGGGTGGATCACGGCACCAACGTTTCCAGCCCGCTCTTCGAGATCTTCAACCGTTACGATTCGCCGGGTAGCGCTGCTCTGATCCAGAGCATTCCTCTTCTTCGTCCTCACCCACAACTGCCAGCCAAAACAATCATGCGGGCAACTGTCTCTTTTCACCGAATCAAGACTTACGGTGTGGGAGCCAGATTCTTAGGCCATCGTACTGGCGACCCGAGAACATCATCTCCAATCATGATCTACCTCCCAACAGAAATCGCTGCCCGTATTCGCGCGGACGTTGAACCAACTCCCTCTACGGCCCCCTTCTACGCCACTCTTGCCTTCGAGCTCATGGAAGGTGGCCATGAGCACGAGCGTCCCTACTGCGGCCTTCCTGCAGTCGGCCCATACCAGAACTTCGGGGCGCCGAATGCTCTTGGGGTTAGAGTCGAGTGGAAACACCATTCCTCAGACCACTGGTATAGCGCCCCGGTTCAAATCAGCCTCAAGCGGCACAGGGGAATAGCCAACGCTTTGAGGAAGGGTGACCCGACCAAGATCGAGCGGCTTTACCAAGAAGCCATTGCGCTCATTCAAATGATTCGAGGGGAGGAATGCCCGAATGCACCAAGAGGATTCTGGAGGTCCTTGGGGTTCAGGGGTAATCGGCCAACGATTCAAAAACTTGAATTCAACCATCTACGACAAGCTGTCCGTTGGGTCGCTCACATTCCAACTCCAGTTGCTCCGCCAACAAAAGCTACGGAAGAGGAAAACCGACGCCTGCTCAAGAAGCACCGGGCACCGGTTATGACGGTCGGCAAACGGTTACCAGCAGACGATGCGTTTTACTACGTAGACAGGTCCAGTTCCTTGTCTAAAATCAAAGGAATAAACTGCGACACATGTGTGATTCTCTCAAGACGGAGAACCACACCAATTCCGACCGAGTGCGAGTACGACCCGGAAACGGAGAGCTGCCCTGCTTGCACAGCCCTGAATAGGCCATGCACATTCACTCCTCTCACGCCGCTGTTGGCTGGTTGGGTTGGTAAAGACGTCAACCCCGAGCACTACGCCACTGGTGGCCTGGCGGGCAAGATCATGTTTCCGCGGCATGGAGCTGGTGATCTTCGGCGACTCGTTCCTCACTTGGGAATACCAGAGGAGGAGATCAAGGTGACGGAGATACGGGAGCCTTGTGGATGGGACTCTTTATATCCTTTCCTTGACTCGGGCGAGGACGATGAGAACGATGGGGCCGGCGATGACGGTGAAGAGGATGACAATGAAGAAGGGGAGGATTTGTGATTCCAGTTAGAGAAGCGGACGAACACTTGCGCTGGCGCTGGCGCTGGCCGTCATTCGATTACAGATCACGGCTTGCTTGCAATCCGTTCCATAGCATTGAATTCACAGATGATCAACCAGACACGATAATAGTGTACATGGTGGTTCAGGCCATCAAACGAGTGTAATTCAATATATTGCCATGCCTCAAGCCCTCTTCTACCAACGGGTCCTTCAAACACCCCTCCTATGGCCCCTGGGTTGCTCCTTCCCCGTTGTAAGTTCATGCCTAACTGCTCAGGTTAGTCTTTCCACCAGCAGACTTGACCACGATGAAGATCGTTCTTTCCTTTTGTAGGTTTCTGCCTGCTGCTTGCCTCTCGGGCAATTCCCAGATCCTCCAAACTCTTTCGTTTCTGTCCTCCCGTCAGGTACTGCCCATCATCACCATGACTACCGAAGGACTTCCCGGCCATGAGGCCATCGACATCAACCCGGTTCTTCCCGACAGCGGCACTTTCGAGTGGCCGGACCTGCCCGCGCTGCCCAGCTCGCCTCCCCCGCCGCCAAAGGTCGCTCTGGCCGAGGAGCCAGAAGTATCCGATGTCGAAGGTAGGTGCTTCTCTATATTCTGTGCTTTGGTCTTTCGCCTCGATGATATTTTTACGATTACTCCTGTCAACCTCCAATGTCTGGCTGGGATTGCAATTCTTCCCATGTTTGACAAATATACTAATGTATGGACGAATTAGACGACGATCAGATGATACTTCAAGCACGCGCAGCGGCACTAAGAATGGGACAAGGGGACCTGTACGCCAATGCTGGAATACCCGACGCTTACATCGCGTGGACGGCCTTCGAACGGCCTTATATTTGTCGAGATCTTGGTTGTCATCAGTACGGCCACGTCTTTAAGCTTCTGGCCCATTTTCAGAGGCATCTCGGGACCATAAAGCATCGTGTATGTTCATCACATGCCCATTACATTCAACACTAACTTGAATGAAATATAGAGTATCAGACGAGACCCGGATTTTCGGGCCGATGCTTCAGACGAGAAGGAGGCGCCAATGTCCCCCGGCCCTTCCCGCACGATCCCCGAGACGCCGCAGTTCGACCCTGTCGGCAGTGACGATGAGGTGGAGGAGATCGCCCCCCTCGCCCTCCCGATCGCACCACCAGCTGCCCCTTCTACGCCGCGCGGGCCCGGCCCTTGCCTCCGACTGCCCTCGCGGGTACGGCGCCGGAAGGCACCGTACCCTGACACCCGGTTGGAACCGGTCCTTCTCACCCTCGTGCGCTGAACCCCAGCCCACCATCACACCGTCTGGGAGAGAACGAAGATCTCGCCCTCCGCGCTGTTATCACTACCAACAAACAAACCTCTTCCGGCCGGATCCCACGCGGCAGCAGTCAGGCGGAAGCAATTGCTCTGAGTCAAGCCATTGGCGGTGCAGCTGCCCGGGTTGGGCGCGCCAAAGACATCTTCATACCCAGTTTGAGAATCCGGGGCAGCAACAGGGTCGTAGGAGCCGTCGGCGAGCTTTTGGAAGGCGATAGATATGATTTTAAACCCGGTCGGGGGGGAACGATCCCACGAGCCATGCATTGCAACGTACATGTTCTTGGCGTCGGCGTCGAAGGTGTTCCAGATCGGGGCTGAGTGGGCCTGGAAGGAAAGACGGGGGGGGATCGCCTTGTTGGTGTTGCACGTCGCGTCGTTGTACGAGCTGGTGGGCGAGACAACGAAGTTGTTGCCCGTCTTGAGGCTGCCACCGAAGCTCGAGGGGTCCCAGACGGCGAAGCACGTAGGGTAGCCGTACCAGGCATTGCGTGTCGTCAGGGGGTTGCCCACTAGTACATGATTAGATGTCGGAGATTCGACTTCTTTGAGGCGCTACTCACGGTTGTTGAGCTCTTCAGCGGGGTTGTTTTGGTGGATATCTTGGTTATTGCGGCGAAAGTCCTGTCCGTCGGTGTCAGTTGGAGGGCACCCCAACGAGGGCCAGGGGTTGCTACACACATCACCGCTGTTCTCAACGCCCCAGAAGACGCCGCTCGGATCCGGGACAAAACCAATCGTGTTACGCAAGCCGTAGCCGAATACCTCGCCGTCCGTGTTGTAGTTGAACCCGTTGGCAGGTGCCTTGCTGGTGTCAAAGATCTTGATGATGGCCCGGCCGGTCTCCTTTTGTGCCGCAGCCGTGTCGAAGTTGGCGTTGCTGCCGACTTGCACGAGGATGAGGTTTGGCTGACTGGGGACAACTGCAATCGTCCGTGTGGAGTGGATGCCCGTAGAGATACCCTTGACGACCGTCTTTTGGTTGCTGATGGTCCGAGTGGTCGAGTCGTAGCTCCAGCTGTAGGCCGCAGTCTCGCCGCTGGCATACATCGTTTTGCCATCTGGCGTCAGTGCCAGTCCATGGTTGAGCTGGTTGCCCGAAATGAGCATGGAGGTGCTGTTGATGCAGCCGTCGGCGCCAAAGGTGTGCACTGAGATGCCTTTAGTCGCCTGGGCCACCAACATGTTGCCCGCCGGGTCCCAGACAATGGTTCGGACTTGCTTCAGCCCGCCGGCAATCTTCATGGCCGACCATCCTGACGCCGCCGTGTACTGATAACGGAAGTTGCTGACACCACTGCAGGACTTTGGTCGCGGAAGCTGCGGGACTTGGGCTTCGGCGCCTGTGGTCTCATGGCATCAGCTTGAGCTCTTGTGCGGCAAATGGGTCGATTACCAAGTTCTCACTTACCCGCAAAAAACAGGGCCGCTACAGCGACGGCAGTCTCGAACAAACGCATTGTCGCTTTTCAGTCAGGTCTTACCCCCGAGGATAGACGTGGAGTTGATATGTACTACAGGCTCAAAACAGAGGCGCAAGACTCTCCAACCTGGAATAAGGCCGAGGCACCTTGCTTTCGGCGGGCACACACACGTACTTCTATAGTCGTACGATCCAGGGGCATTGTCCAATGCCCCTGACACGCTAAAGAGGCCTGTCTGTCTTTCAATTTCCATCTGAATCATGCTGCTACTGTCCCGCGTGTTGACTCTGGGTCGTTTTGGATGATGCCCTGGGTCTTGGCCAACCACCATGCCGGGTTGAAATCCCCAATATCGCCCTTGATAGCCTATTCGGCAGATTAGCTCCGAGAAGCTTGTAAGGGACCACGGCAGTTCCCTCTCGCAAAGCTTCTCCAACTCCCATGAGCCGCGGGGGAAGTGCGGGGACATCCCCATTGGCTGGAGGTCATATTAATGTCCATTTTTCCGTCCTCTTCGAGAACATTTTCCAAGTTGCCTGCCGTTGCGTACGTCAAGTCCGTTAGGACGACGACAATGAAAGCACCCGGAGCTTTCGACCATGCCTTGGTTACACTGGCTGCTTCATTGCTATGTCAGAATGGGACCCGATGGTGTGATGCGAGTCTAACGGCGACATGACTTAACGGCTGCTTTGGCACTTTGAGCTTCTGTCCTCGCCCTTAAATCAAGATCCGGACTGCAAGCATAGCCCTTGATAATATTGATGGCCTCGTAGACCCCCGGAACTGGCTAGGATAATCATTAGCCAGCCCATGTTTCCGTGTACAGGGCAGTATTTGCTGCGATTTGTATACACGCCTCTTTTCGATCGTGATTCTAGGTAGGATCTGATGATGATGATATTGGATCTTGAGTTCCGTTTTGCCATGTCGAGCGTTAATAGTTCATGTCTCTCGCCCAGGCAACCCTCCACGCTTGCAGTCGCTATCGTTGACCCGATTCTTACTCCGTACTTACAGCACAACGAACATTAGGAACAAAACCTGGAGCATGCATATACCATCCACTGTGAGCCGGGAATAGTTCTCCGGCCCGAGGCCTCCCGGCTACAATTGCTTCCCTTCTGTACCCCATTCCCCCGCTTACACGCAACCTTTTCTGTCTGGTGATGTTTGTGAATGGAATACCCGGGGCCCTCTCCTGATTCCTCCTTTGTACTTCCTCTTAATCTAGCTTTGAACGATATCTCTCACTGTAGCCTGAGCTCAGAAATACTACGGCACCATAGATAATAATCTAGGCCGAGTTCCATTCCAGACACCATCAACATGGCTCTACACTTTGTAGCCTTGTTGCATCCGAAGCCAGACAGGGTTGCACGGGTAGGCACAACCTAGCCCACGACAGCTTGGAAACCACTGAAGCCCACATAACAGGTCAAGGAAATCGCGCACAAGGTCTGCGACGAAGTGCATGACAAAGAACCAGGCGCTCTGAAATACCAGTGGTTCCGAACCGGTAGCACCGAGAAGCCCCTGATTGTTGTTTGGGAAACGTCCGTGACCCCTTCCCGGCCATTGGACGTGGGCGAAGCGACATGCGCAACACTGACGCCCGGTTTTGGCAGATATCTTGATCAAGCAGCTGTGGACACGCACAAGTCGGGCTCCATTTTGGCCTGGCTTATTGAGAACGATAAGAAAGAGAGCAATATGGCGGCTCCTATTGAACTCCTGCCGCTGGAGCAGTTTGCGGGCTGGGAGAGCCGCTCGTGATTTAAATGGGGTGACAGGTTCAAGGATAGAAGGTTATGCCAGGTCGAAGTTCAGGCCATGGACGCTTTAGCCACTCCTCCACATGTGCATCTGTTGAACAGCTCCTGATTTTGGGTTGAGGATACCAGAACTTAGCTTCCAAGTTCCATGAGAACAACTAATTATTTCATAAGAAAATGACAAGATTATCAACCTTTTCCTCCTCTCCGCTGTCCTTTATTCTTCCAGTTTCCTTCCTTCTTCTTCTCCTTTTTCTTCTTCTTCCTTTTTCTTTTCTTTTCGCGTTTTGATCATAAAGTTAGGACAAGTGTAAAGTGAGCCCATAGACCAACAAACAATACTAGGTAGTGGTCTTATCATTTCATGATAGGACGAAGTTAACTACAAGATGTTCGATGACGAGGGGAGAGTAACCCTAACCCTTACCTTCCCTTCAGAGTACAGAGCACCAGCTGGCAACGGATGGCAGCGTGACCTTGCCCCAGTGCCCATTTAATTCCCCAGTTTGCCAAGGCCATCTTTCACTTCGAGGAGCCCCACCATTCGCGGCCACCGTCACCACCAAACGACGACGAGCCAGGTCGCCCTCCAATCTTCACCGGCCTCGCAGCCGCGGTTATCTCGCCATGGTTCTCCAAGATCTCGGCCGCCGCATCAATGCGGCCGTCAGCGACCTGACGCGCGCGCCCAACCTCGATGAAAAGGCAGGTTTCCAGCGCTCCATGATGCCGGATGTGGCAACACCAGCAATGTCTCCCTCCGCGAGGGAAGAGGTCGTGGCGACGATTTACTGACTTTGCATCACCCGCAGGCTTTCGATTCCATGCTCAAGCAAATATGCTCCGCCCTCCTCGAAGCCGACGTCAACGTGCGCCTGGTCGGCCAGCTGCGCAAGTCCATCCGCTCGACCGTCAACTTCAAGGAGCTCCCGCCCGCCGTGAACAAGAAGCGCCTCATCCAAAAGGCCGTCTTTGACGAGCTCGTCCGCCTCGTCGACCCCCACGCCGAGCCGTTCAAGCCCAAGAAGGGCAAGACCAATGTCATCATGTTTGTCGGTCTGCAGGGTGCCGGCAAGACGACCACCTGCACAAAGCTCGCCAGGCACTACCAGTCGCGCGGCTTCCGCGCCTGCCTCGTGTGCGCCGATACCTTCCGTGCCGGTGCCTTCGACCAGCTGAAGCAGAACGCGACCAAGGCCAAGATCCCGTACTATGGCAGCCTGACGGAAACGGACCCTGCCGTGGTGGCCAGGGACGGTGTCGAGAAGTTCAAGAAGGAGCGGTTTGAGGTCATTATCGTCGATACATCAGGCCGCCACAGGCAAGAAAGTGCACTCTTCCAAGAAATGATGGATATCCAAACGGCCATCAAGCCAGACGAGACCATCATGGTCCTGGACGCTTCGATCGGTCAGCAGGCCGAAGCCCAGGCGAAAGCCTTCAAGGAGGCCGCCGATTTCGGCGCCATCATTATCACCAAGACAGACGGCCACGCCGCTGGCGGTGGTGCCATCTCGGCCGTCGCAGCGACACACACGCCCATCGTCTTCATCGGCACGGGCGAGCACATGTTGGATTTCGAGCGGTTCGTACCACGGAACTTTATCAGCAAGCTGCTGGGCATGGGCGACATGGCGGGGCTGGTGGAGCACGTGCAGAGCCTGAAGCTCGACCAGAAGGAGACGATTAAGCACATCAGCGAGGGCATCTTTACAGTCCGCGACCTGCGCGATCAGCTGCAGAACATCATGAAGATGGGCCCGCTCAGCAAGATGGCCGGCATGATCCCCGGCATGAGCAACATGATGCAGGGCATGGACGACGACGAGGGCTCGCTCAAGCTTAAGCGCATGATTTACATTTGCGACAGCATGACTGACAAGGAGCTCGACAGCGACGGCAAGATGTTTATCGAGCAGCCGACGCGCATGACGCGCATCGCGCGGGGGTCGGGCACCACGGTCCGTGAGGTCGAGGACCTGCTCACGCAGCAGCGCATGATGGCCGGCATGGCCAAGAAGATGGGCGGCAACATGAAGAACATGCAGCGCGCCCAGAGCGCCATGGCCGGCGGCAACAAGGCCCAGCAGCTTGCTGCCATGCAGAAGCGCCTGCAGAGCATGGGCGGTGCTGGTGGTGCTGGCGGCATGCCCGACATGGCCAGCCTGATGAAGATGTTGGGCGGCGGCGGCGGCGGCGGCGGCGGTATGCCCGGGCTGGGGGGGATGGACATGAACGCCATGATGAGGCAGATGGGCGGCATGATGGGCGGGCAGGGCGGACGCGGCGGGCGGAGGTAGTTGTGATGTTAGTTTATGTCAACGGGACGGGGGGTTTGCATTGTCTGGCGTCAGGGGTATGGGGCTGGCTTGCTGATGATCATACCAATATTACACATGCGCCCGCGTTTTTGGACTGTAGGCTACTTAGTGTCTTTTGGGACTGTTCCGCGTCCTCCATCCCGCACGTTGTCGATGTCCTTAGCAGGGTTGACTCGGTGACCAGTACGTGATCACAGGCCACATGTGCAAGTCCGGAAAGGCAGCCTCGTTCTCGAGTAATCTTGACGAGACTACTGCGTTGTATCAACTTGCCAGCCCTCGCCCCAGGTTCAAGGTTCCTCGGCCTGAATACTGGTACATTACTTTGCACTACGAGTATTAAAAGAACAGACACAGCAACGCTAAGATGATACCCTGAAAACCAGCCAAACCCACACCAAACGTATCACATATTGATCTTCCCCACAGCAGGCCGGTCCTGTCACGGATGTGGCCGCAGGAACGGATGAGCCTCGGTATTGAGCACGTACTTGTCGAGGCTGATCAGGTCGGGAGGTGAGAAGATGAGATAGAAGTACTTGAGTGTTTCGGCAATCCAGAAGCTCTGGTGAACCACGTTAGCATGCAGCACACAGGAAGGAAAAGGGGCGGACTCACCTCCATGTAATCATCCAGCGGCAGTTGCGGCAGGGCAACGGTGACATCCAGAACCGCCGCGCTACCCGTCTCTGTTGCCGTCCCCTTGGCCACGGCCTGGAACATGTCCCACGCGGCCTCCTGCCACTCCGCGTCGCCCGTGATGCGCCACATGTAGAACACGCTCTCGATGGCCTCGGGCCGGAGGATGTACCGCGGGTCCTTGGCGGTCGTGAACCCCTTGGGTAGGTGCGGCTTGTACTCTGGCCTCTTGGCCCTTTCTTCTACCCACCGCTCCTCGTCCCACATGCATGGTTTATCTCTCTCGCACGGAATCATGTTCAGCCGCTCGGGCATCATGCCGGTGGCGAAAGACTTGTATGCGTAGACGCACCCGCGGGTGAGCCGCGCGCCCACCTCGACGTCCTCCTCACTTTGGAACAGCCGACCGGCGAGGGCGAAGGTGCCGCCCACGAAGCAGGCCAGATGCTCCGTCTCTGGGTCTAGGTTGGGGACGCCGGCCTGATCGACGTTGACGTTGCCGCTGATGAGGATGTCATCGTTGTGCGGGACCATGGGCCGGAAGAAGAGGTACCGCTTGGCGGCGTCCATAAAACCGCGCGTTAGGGCGGCCAGTTGGGGGTGGGCGCCCGAGAGCAGGGCGTGCATCTTGGGGAAGTACTCGTAGAGGGAGTCGGCGCAGCCGCCGAGGGTGAAGGTGCCGCCTGTCGTGACGTCCTCGCGGGACATGGACACAAACATGGGGAAGAGCCCCGGGAGGGCGGTCTGGTTCTGGCCGCGGTAGAAGAGCTCGACGACGCGCGTGATGGCATCGTAGTACTTTGGATCGCCGGTTAGCTGACTCAGGCGGGTGAGCTCGAGGGTAAGTGTCCCTGGGGAGGCTGAGACGACGTTGCCCTCAACCAGGAGGCCGGACCCCTCCATGGCAGCTTGGAAGTTGATGTTGTCGACGGGCATTCTGTTCTCGGTGTTGAAGCCGCCGTATATGAGATCACCCAACTCGATTGCCTTATGCAGCAGCACCTCACGCCCGGAGAGGTCGTAGGCTGCCATCAACCCCCCGAGGTAGCGGATATTGGTCTCGAAGATGTTGACTTGCGGGGCAGAGGATAAACCAAAATCAATCTCGGCCACGGCAGCGACCGCCTCGTCGAACTGATCCCTGAGACCCATCATCCATAGGGTGTCGAGCGAGTCGACCAGGGTGGCGGCCCAGCCCGAGAACTGGCCGCGGCCGTCCTTGGATAGCGGCAGAAGGGCATCCTGCTTCCAGGCATACTTGCGATAGCTGTCCCAGCACCTTCGTGTCAGCTGCAGCACCGCGTCCCTCCGCTCCTCTCGCGTTTGCCGGGCCGCAGAGGACTCCTTCCCGAACCGATGCTGGACGCGTGGCAGTCCCCCTTTCCCAGCGGGCTTCGGTAGCTGTGCGAGCTGCTCTCGTGGTGGATGACGGTATTCAATATCCCCCCAGTCGACGCTACTTTTGACCACAGTGAATGGGTGAGATGGCGGACCCGAGTTCATGTGCCGTTCGAGGAGGACCACTTCGCTGGGGCTTTCAGACCGGCTGAGGAAGTAGAAGACTGTCAGACAGAAGGCGGCCGCCACCAGGACGTTCTTGAATCTCAGGGCTGCGAGGCGGGACCGGAGCCGGAGTTGGCGCCGGAGGTGGTGGTGCAGGGGCGGCATTGGAGACGTGGTGTTTTAGCGTGTTGTCTGCGGGGAAAACATTGATATTGTTGTTGTCGTGTTGAGGAAAGGGGGTGAGCTTTCCTCCCTATGAAACAAATGGCAGATAAAGACTGAGGCTGGCTCTAGCATTGTGGACGGAGACCGTTTGTGAAAGTTGAAACATTGAGCCGGAAGCTAATCAGCACCCCGGGTGAATCCCCAGGTTGTATCACCCTTGAGCCAACGCCAAGAACAGTCACAGGCCAGGTTGTCCTATTGGTTAGCTGCAAAGTCAACCAAATCGGACCAGCATCTATTTTGCCCCTTGGAGGATACACTAGATCATAATAGTTTTCAGTTTCACTCTCACACCACAAAGCTAAAGTGTCGACGAAGAGAGGACCGCATCGTTGCTGAGCCTGTCCATCAATGGCGAAAAAGGCCCGTCTTCTGAATCTGCTTGGTCACTTTGGCGGAGTGGTTAACGCGCTGCCCTGCTAATGCACAGTTAGCCTGTTAGGCAGTTCCTTCGGGAGCGTAGGTTCGAATCCTACAGGTGACGTGCCTTTTTGCTGTTTCATGTTTTGCTGCCTCCTATCTATCTGTTCTCTCTGCCAGTTTGTCAACTTATTCTCTCCTTTGATTCTCTATGGCAGTGGTTTCAAACTCTACATACAGTCTTCGAAGTGCCCCCTTGATTTATTATTATCCCAGTCCGGCACGAAGTTGACAGAGAAACAACGCCTTTATTCCTCCTCTGCAAGCGCAAGTACACTAGCCCGTATCATCTCGATACGAAGAGGTCCTTCAGCTGTTGGTTGATCTCCTTCGGCTTCTTGACGATTGAGTCCTCGTCGGCGAGTACCTCGGGCATGCGCTCGAGAATGTCATCGCAGTACTTTCCGCGGACAGCTGCGAGGTTTGTCCTGCCGGCGGGACAGGAGCGCCCTGGGGGAGACCACGCCGGAACTCGCGCAGATGCTCCAGACCAATCAGTAGGCGAGTCTTGACCAGCTGCAGGCTCGATAGAACTGGGAGCTGTAGGAACCCGCGGTTGCCGGCCCAGAGCTCGACATCTTCGGTGGCGTCGGCATTCTTGACATGCAGGTACGCCAGGCAGGGGTCCTCGAGCTGTTTGACCTCGGGCCTGTCGGTGTGCTGGAGTGCCCAGGCCTTCAAGAACTCGTAGGCCTCCTGGTTGCGGCCGAGCCGCAGATACAGCGAAGGGATGAGGAAGCGTGCCCCTTGGTTGTCGCCCGAGTTCAGGCGCAGGATCTCGAGAAAGAGGGCCAGGGCGTCCTCGATTCCCTGCCGGTGCCAGGAGCGGATCAGCATCTCGCCGTGTAGAAACAGGGCCAGCATGTACGGGCGGGCCGATTTCCACAGCCACAGCCGGCCGTTCTCCAGGGCGTTGGGCGGCAGTTCGGCATCGCCAGCAGACCTAGCGCGCAGCTTGGCCTCCTCCTCCTGGACCTTGGTCTTGGTGCCTTTGATGGTCTTGCATGTCGTCTTGTGAGTCGGACGGTCGGCCACCTGGTGGTCGCGGCCGCAGTAGTAGTAGGTCTGACAGCCGCCGCAGCGCAGCAGCGCATCGGTCTTTTTGCACACCTCGCAGTGCTTTTTGATCATGGACGGGAAGTGCTTCTCCATCTTCAATGTTGCCGAGCCGGGCTTCCAGGTTTAATAGGTAATGGTGATCAGAATTCGGAGAATCAATTAAAACGCGAAATCTGCCAAAGTCCAAACTTTAAGCTGGGAGCCGGGCCCAATAACATAAAGCCACAATAGGCGACGAAGTTGGCTCCGCGAAGTCAAATGAACAAGGCGATTATAGGCCAATGCCATTGGCAACCCATCAACTCCCACTCGGCTGCCAAAATGTGGCAGACGGCAACCAGATCGCAGCTGTAACCCTAACCCCATTAGGTAGGTTCCCATGGGCGGCGAGTCTGGATCTTCCTGGGCAAAAGAAGTCACCAAGGCCAGGACGAACATTGACTGATTCGTCCCGGTCCTGCACTTCATCGGCTACGGATCGACGAAGCCCAACTGTCGGCCGGAGAGAGGTCAATTGACCATGAACCATGACAAACTCGTCAATCTGGTTGTTCGCCGCATGTCGTGGCCGCCTGCCCAACGCTTCGCCCTGCACAATTGTGCGTTGCACACGGCCATGCATGGGGAGAAGCCTGATTGAAGGGCAGCTTTGGGATGGTACCCCCTACGTGGCCGCACGCCTGTCAACCAAAGCGAGACGCGCATCCTCGGGCATTTCGGTCCTCGACGCATGAAACGTTGGGTTTGGCGTCAGGCGATGCGCCCAGCGCCACGGCGGGCCCAAGGCCTAAATCCGGCGCTGGGAGACAGCGCGGGCCACGTGTTGGGGGACCTCACATGCTCCTTTGCCCCTTCCAGATCGCGGGCCGCACAGCAACCGCCCCTGAACCCATGGGCGGGGCGGCTTCCGATTGGGAAGCGGCGGCCACCTCGCTGGCTGACTCACAGCGTGCGCGCAGTGGCAGTTGCCCGCTGATTCTTTTCCACGGAACTCGAACTCGAACCGCGATCCGCTGCTCGCGCCTTGGGAATCCCGGACCCCGGCCTTGACAGCTCACCATGGATGGCAACGCAATCTGGGTATCCGGGCAACTTCGAGACTGGGCTCGGGCTGCCCCAAAGGGCCAGTCGCAGCCGGGCTTGGCGGGTTGAGCCATTCAGGGCGGCCATTGAGGCCCAACTCGCGGCGAATGGCGAGACTCGAGCTGCGAGAGAGGCAGCAGACTCGCAGAGTGAGAGTGGCAGCGATGCCAGCTCACAGTCAGCCAGTCAGTCAGTCACAGGCGCCGAGGAGCCGGTTGAGAACTTGAGCGGCGGGTAGAAATACGCCCTTCGTCTCTGGCCCTCGAGAGAGTCCGTCCATAGACATTGCAGCATCCAGCGCAATGAGATATCTTTGCAATCTCGACGTCTACATCACGGTCGAAGCCGCAACCCTCATCGGACTGACCTTCGTCGCTGCCACTTCATACCTCTACCGCTCCGTCATGGCGAGGAAAAAGAAGACCGGGGCCCCCAAGCCACCCCAGTCGACTGGCTCGACATCAACAGCACCCAAGGCAGTGACCGGTGCCGATGCCAAAGGCCTTGCCCCGGCAAAGTCGGCCGCCGTTGCGGCTCCCGTGATCCAGGAAGTCGACACCAGACCGGAGAATTCGTGAGTGATGCCCATTGTCTCGCCTGTTGAAATCATACCATGAGAGCTAACCCGTGTTGCCCGACTGCAGCCCCTATGGCAGCCCCGCCTGCACCGTCCCCTTTGCCAGCCCGCTCACGGTGCCGCTGGACATCCTCAAGAAGAGCCCCAAGCTCCATGCCGCCTACGATAACCGGCTGCCGGAGCTCCCGGCCATCCCCCAGGACGTCGGCCATGTGCTCGTCCACTACCTCCACACCGGCAGCTACCAGTCTCTCAGGCCGACGCCGACCGACACCATGTCGAAGCAGATCTGCGAGCTCAGGACGAGCATACAGGCGTACGCCGCCGCGAGGACATACGACCTCCCAGATCTGATGCGCCTGGCCGAGGCCAAGATCGACAAGTACGGCCAGGGCCTCCCTCTCCCCGCCCTGCTCGAAGTGGCCCAGGACGCCTACCCGACATTGACCGAGGGGGACGCTTGGTTTCTCGACTACCTCAGGTCGCGCATCCGCCCGCACCTCAAGGACCCAAAGTCGCTGATGGGCTCAAACCTGCTGGACCAGATCAGCAGCATCCTCTCGCCCAACAGGGTCCTCCTCAGGACCGTTCTCGAGCTCTTCTGCGAGAGGATCGTTGTCCGGTCCGAGCCCGCCACCTCGCCCCCGGCGAGCACCATCGCGAGCCCCATCACCAGCCCGGGCACCTCCAGGCCCGTCTCCCCTCTCCCTCCTGCGTCGCCAATGTCGCTGCTTGAGATGAGGTCGAGATCCGTCATGCGAGACGAGTTCACGCCTGCTCGGAAGAACTTGAAGGCGACACCGTGGCCGTCGCCCGACAACATGTCAGAGGCGTCCTGGTCGAGATCCATGTCGCCCGAGCCGCTCCTCCCGGAGGCAGGCCCACCGATGTTTGAGGCGAAGCCGGTGCCAGCCCCCGCGCTCGCCCCGTTCCCGGAGCTGGGCCCGGTCATTCTCGACGTCATGCCCCCGCCGGGGCCATCAATCGAGGCCAAGGCTGTTCCTGTGGTCGAACCCGAAGTCGAGCCCGTTCCCGTACCCGAGGTCAAGATTGCCATTGAGCCCGAGCAGAAGGTTGAACCCGAACCCGAGGTCAAGCTCCAAATTGAGCATGAGGCCGAGGTCCCTGTCGAGGTCCCTGTCAAGCTCCCAGTTGAGCTTGAGCTCGAGGCTCCTGTCGAGATTTCTGTCGAAGCTCCTGTCGAGGTTCCTGTTGAACTTCCTCGCGATGCTTATACGGAACCAGAGACGATGACCACCGTTGAGGCGGAAATCGAGCAGAAGGAGGAGGCCGTCTTCGGCCCTATCCCGATGGCGCAGCGGGAGCGGAAGGATTCGGGCAAGGGCATCGACTTGGAGCCCCTGCCCAAGGAGCTCGAGTCTATCCCTGAGCACGTGTCTGAACTTGAGACAGAGTCACGGTCCAACCCTCAGCCTCAGATTCGACCCGCGGTGCTCCGGGAAGCCGACTCGGGGTTCTGGGAAGGCCACGATGTTGAATTCGGCGGCAAGGAGCCCGCTCCCTCCGTCATTGAGCTCGAGCCCGTGCCTGAGCCCGCCCTTGAGCCTGCGCATGAGCTCGATTCGATCGCCAGCCCGAATGATGTCCCCGGCGTCGACACTCGCGACTTTGCCGGTTCCGACGCCGATGTCAAGAGCATTCCCGACAAGCAAGTCGAGACAGATGTTGATGCGCTAGAGGAGCATGTCCCTGAGCCCCTGCCAACTCAGGAATCGGCCTCCGAGACAGCCACCGACACTCTGCTCAAAGACCACGAGTCCCAGCCTGAGCTGGAACCCCTGCCCATCAAGTCGGCAGAGGCGGCCCCTCAGAAGCTTGCCGATGCAACCACCCTTTTGCCCGAGATTACCCCAGCCCAGGAACTGCCAGAGATGGCCCAGGGCAAGGAAGTTGAGGCACAGCCGGAGCCAGAGAAGGTAGAGCCGTTGCCTAGAGGTCTAGAACAAGGGTCATTGCTAACTATTCGACAGTTTCAGGAGGAGACCGTCGAGCCTGAAGCGGTGGCGAAGCCCGAGCCCGAGCCCGAGCCCCAGGCGGACTCGTTGGACCCCATCCATCTCTCAGACGCTGCTGAGCCCACTGGGCCCGTTGAGCCCAAGGCGGCTCAGCCCAGCGTCGACCCGGGGCCGAAGCCCGCTGGGAAGTCCGAGATTCAACGCGCAAACACCGACTCCGCCGTCCACGCCGCCATACGTGCTGCCGACCTCGACAAGCCCGCGACGGTTCTCGGTACAAAGCCTGCGCCGGAGCAGGAGGGTGCAAAGACTGAAGCCGACGCGGCTGATGTCCAGCCCTGCAGCGCTCAGGTGAGGCAGCGGAGCTGGAAGAAGCGCTTCCTGAGCCTTCGGTACCCAGTCCTCTTTGGCCGGGGCATGTGACTCGCTCGGCCAACGTCCGCGGTCTCTCGTATCAGTGTGTCGGCACCGACGGGCGGCATCAAGAGCAACAACTTGAATATCACGACACACGACCCCCAAATGCAAGAACCCTGTACATTCTCCCTTGTCGACACGAGTCACGATTCTTCTTCGCCTTCGCCTTCGCCTTCGCCTTCGCCTTCGCCTTCGCCTTCTCACTCTTCGGCTTTGTCTTCGGCTCCGCTCATTTCCGGCCTCTCGTTGGGCCTCGCACTGGCATTCACTTCACCCGGTTGTTCATCATCGACTTCGGATTGCGATGGCACGGCATTAGATTGGGTATTGCTGGGCTCCCTTGCGTTTCAACTCTTTTTCTTCTCGACTGTCGTCTGGCAGGAGCTTCGCGGCTTCGTGGGCCGGCGACTGGGCAACATTTTTGGGTACTGGGCTTGGGGTTGGGCATGCATTCGCAACTGGCGTGGGAAATGGACTCGGAACTGGAACTGGAACTGGGGCAGATCGTCAATCGCTAGGCCGTGGGCTCGGCAGCATGGGAACACGGCGTCGTCGTTTCGGAGACTGGGCTAGAGTGCACTGGTAGATAGATCCTGGTAGCATTTGATAATATGAACATGGGCGGCGTTTTGGCTTGGAATCTGGGAACGCTCTCTTGCATCGAAGTGACTGTGTGGTAGCTCATTTGGGTGTTACTTGACTGGTATCATTCTATGCTTCTATAACAACGCTTTAATCTCAGCCGCCAGGTACTAATTACATGACCAGGTCACCGACCGCAAAGTTTGGGTTCGGAAGCCTGCCCTAGCGGTGATATCTCCAGTAATGTCTCAATCTAGCGCAGTCTTCGCAAATAACATTACTTGAGACCTTATTCCGGCATCTGTGATCCGGGCATCGTTGATTCCTCTCCATTGCCTCCCCGCATGCCCTGAGCCTAGGACCGAATTGTTTGTTGCCGCAATCGCAGCATCTCCATGTCCGCACTGTACACATTGCTATTGACGTCGGGAGGTATTGTGTTTGAGAATGTAGTACAGTCCACATACAAAGGCTGTGGAATCCCCTATAATTGATTCCAAGAGCTGTCGGTTTGATGATGCGCGTTGGCAAGAGCGGACCCTAAAAGACTTGAGATCTTGATGTTGATAGGGGGACCATCATGCCCTTTAAATCCTACGCCCGATTCCAAAAGCTAGTTCAAATTCGATGTAATTACTCGCCGGATGGCCTGTTGATCAAGACCACCGACAGACAGGCCGATATGAATTATGAAGCACAATGTGCTCGATGCTTCACGTGAGGAGGAGCGAGCGGCACTGTACACGTCGCGTGCTGGACTGCCGCTGGCACCAAAAAGCGGCTGTGCTATTCCCACCAGAATAGTCCACTCTCGCGCAGTTGGCTCCGGCCAGGGCTCCAGCCGCTTTACGCGGGCCGGGTGAGCCAGGGGTGAACCAAGGTGGCTCACCTTGCTCCGTCGGTCGCGCGAGCCAGGGTGAGCTACGCTTGCTTCGATCAGGTTGGGAATTGGTTAAGGTTTGCCATGTAGTCTCGTCTCGTTATGTTGAGCAAGAACCGTAAGGTGCGCCGATTGACTCCGTGCATTTCCACCCTCCTGTCACCACTAGCTATAGATCTGGGAGTCATCCAGCGAGTTATACTCAGAGAACGGTTCATTAACCCTGGTCTCATGGGTCATGAACCTGAGAGCAGCTCCAGCAAGATTGAGCTTTGGTACTCTAACCCTGAAACTTCAATGGGTTGGTGGTTCAGGGCTAAGCAGACTTAAATAGCTTCATTTACAGAGAACTGGGCAAACGATAAGTAGTCAGAAAGACAATACCGCTTACAATAAACCCTCGTATTTATTCTTGCGATCTGGTCCTACCGTGTTCTGTATAGATTACGCCTCTCCCATTCCTCCTTTTCCCTCCCGCACTAATCCACACCCTCTTCCAATAACTCTATTCTCCCCCCCCTCCCCCAAAGCTCTTCCTTTTGGGAGAGTTTCATGGAAAATGACAAGACAATCGCGAAGGAGAAATTGAAAACAAGGAGCTGGAGATGTAAAGCTAAACTAGGGAGAGAAAGGGGAACACGACGGGGAAGGGATGTGGTGATGACAAGAATATAACCTAGAACCTCTGCTTCTGGGCCACCCCTAATTATATCGTCCCGCATTTGGGCTATAGCTCCCTAGGCTACCCATAAGATTGCGTAACAGTATACCGCGGAGTCCTAGTCCGTTGGCCAAATCGTAACTACAGGTATGATTCCACCGAGAAACCCGTCTTGAAGTCGAAAGCCTCCCCTCCGGTGTTGTCTTGCAGGAATGACTCGATATCGAAGTCCTTCAGCTCATTGTAGTACATAGGCCTGGAAAAGTCGAGGCGGAGATCCTGTGTCGGTTCAGAGCGCACCCAGGCCTCAATATCTATCAACTCGCCAGTCTCCAGAAAGTGATTGGACTGGTTGGGATCGCTGCTGGTCTGGGAAAAGTTCAAGTTCGAGATGGGCTTGACCGCTGGTCGTTTCCTTCTCCCTTTCTCATGCGTCTCCGACAGATGCCTTTTCAGGGCTTTGTGTGAGCCGAACGGGGGGTATTGACATCCTGGCTCGGCGCAGGGGAAGCTCAATGTGTGGCCGGATTCGTGTGCTTGACGTTCCTCGTTGCTGCTAAAGCCGTCTGTCGCGTAGACGCAAGAAATATAACGACATAGGTACGCATGGCCGCTAAAATTGGTGCAGAACAGTTGGAATTCAGATGACACGACACCTGAGCGGTCTCGAGTTTCGACCACATGGCGTACTGTTGCTTCGTAATTCTCAAGAATGTGATGCACACGAGTGGGATGCACCAGATTATCTGAGTGCCAATGTTAGCCGACGCGCCTCAGTGAATAGGTCAGAGGTAAAAATCAAGTCCTCCGAAGTTCAAGGTTGCCCAAGTGACTTGCTTACCTCCTGAGTCTGACCCAGCAACGCGGTGTCGTCCGGAGCCACGAGCTTGGAGACTCAGTATGACGTCGTACCATAAGCCGGGGAAAGATGCCCTCATTGGCTCGAGTCCTTCAATCAGCCGTCCGGAAAAGGCGGTAACGTACATGATAAGCGAGTGGGCCGGACAAGCGAGTGGGCCACTTTCTACCAC
>MU854540.1:29892-47302 GCA_033296685.1 Parachaetomium inaequale | reverse complement strand
GGGGGGGGGGGGGGGGGATGTGCGGGGGGGGGAGGGGGAGAGGGAGGAGGGAGAGGGGGAGGGGGAGGGGGAGGTGTTGCAGGGGGGGTTGGGGGTTCCTGCTTCTAGGGGGGGGTTGTGAGATGTGAGATGTGAGTTTGAGATGATTTGAGTGGGAGGTCGGGAGGGGTGTGTGGTTGTTGGTTCAGGGGAGATTGGAAGGGCGGTGGGGGTGTTTGCTGGTGGGTTTTGATGAGCAGTTGGGAGTAATGATGGGACACTGGTCGCTGGGGGATGCGGCTGGAGGAGGGGTGTTGACAGCTCAGATTGGAGTTTGGGTGAGTTGGCGATGGGGGGTCGCAGCTAATGATGGTGGTCAATAATTGCACAGAGCTGGCGGACGAGGACGAGGTTGAGGCCAAGGTCGCACGACGAAATGATCATAGATTGGTCTGGGTTATAGGCCTGTGGGTTGAAGACGGCACTGTCCCTTCTTTTTTTCATTTGTCTATTTCACCAGCTGCTTGTTTCGTTCATTCTGGAGTGGGCATGGTTCCCTAACGCAGAGATAGCACAGCACAGCGTGTGGTTTCCTTGTTGTGTACAGCATGGCGTTCGTTTCTTTAGGGGTTGTTGTTGGCTTCGCAGATACACATACATGTATGTACCTTTAATATTGATGATGAAAGGGGGGTTGGGGGTGTTGGATACTTTGTAGAATACATTAATGGAGATGAGTGGATCAGATTTGTGTAGCCGTGGTGAGAAGGTGAGAGACGAAGCGTTGGATGGCAGTGCGGCAGCAAATGTGCCGGAACGACTGCCTACCTCCAGGGTGGTCGGTAAGAGGCGCGGATGAAGCCTCGAACATAATGACGACTTGTTAGCAGACGTGCCGGTGAGTCGTAGCCTAGACGTAACGACAAGGGGTAAAGGTCTGGCATCGTAGACCCCAGACATATAGTCAAAGACTAATGAACCATTAACCTGATCATCAAAGTCTGGCTGATGGAGTATGGTACATGCTATTAATACTGTACTTCGGCCACAGAAGCCGTTGTCGTTATGCCTATGGAACAGCAATCTCTCCTGGCCAAACCCCAGCCCAACCATTACTCTGTCTAGAGATGCAGAGGCACGATGCAGAGGAAAGAGATGTGGTGATGCAGATGTATGATGATCTACAAGATGGATGCAAGATGCCAACAGGAAGCGGTTGCAAAGGGCCACTCTTCCTCAGGGCAGTCCTCCTCAGATCGCTCCTCCTGGAACGACTCCCTCACAGCACTCCCCCTTAGAACACTCCCCTCAAAACTGCCCCCCTCAGACCTCTTCCCCTCAGAAACCCCCCCCCTTCACAACTCAAATCCCACCTCGACTTTAGCTCCCCACATAGCTTGCACCCATCCATCCTCCCCTGTCTGTGGGTGGCACAAAGAAAGTGATGGATTCCTTGTCCGCCACGCTGTGGCTGACACGAACAGTAGCGCACCGTGGACGGCAGGGCGCCTGGGAACTGCAAGACTTACGAGCGGTCGGGTCAAGCTTTTACTATTAGGTTGAACACTAGATACGAGCACAGCGCTTCCAGTGCAGAGAAAACTAAACATTATTCACTGCTGACCACTCTTCTAAGACACAACTACATGAGAGGACGCAAGATCCAGTGGGCAATGATCCGAGCCGTCTGGCTTCTAGTTAATAAGGACCCCAATTATCTGACTGCGCTTTTGAGAAGTGCTGTCTCCTTAGGTATACTAGATACTAGGAGAGCGCACAGGAAAACTAAACCCGAAACAAACCATAAACTCAGGGGCAACTTTCACATCACTTAACTAAAGTGCCCTCTCCAAGGTGTTGTCACACTCCCAAAATCACACCCAAACTCGCCCCTGATACTCTCAGTTTTTCCAGCATCAACGTACTAATAAAAGTAAAATAAACGCTGCAATTGGGGCCATTTAGATAGAATTTTACTTAATTCTACTTTATTTCTTTTTCATGCTATGTGACGCGGGCTGCATCGCGTATAAAGCCGTATATGTGGGTGTGACAACACTTTTTTGAGACATGACTGTAGGTATTAACGAAAAGGAAGCATGGGAACAAATCTGTTATTCCTTTGGTGTCTACCAAACCGAGTCTAAATCCGTCAACAATTCAAAATCCCACGCCTTACCTTGCAAATAAGACCAATCATTACCTACTTCTCACCAACCCACACACCTCCCCCCCAACCCCCTTTTCCTCACATACTCCATGTCACCTCCCTCACTCTCCCTCCCTCTTCCACTTACTTACTTACCTACCTCCTTTCCCCCCCACCCCCTAATCACATAGTCAACCTCCCCCCCAACCACCACCCCCCCCTAGCAACCCACCCAGCCCACAAATCCCCTACCGCCCTTGCAAGGTCCAACCCGCTCTGCCCTCCCGGCGGGTGCCAGTTCGCGATGCGCGCCTGGTGCAGCACCTCTGCATCAATCTTGTACGCGCCCCCGAAATAGCCCGTGTGCGTGGGCCCGTCATACGAGGCGTCGAGCACGAGCCTGTCCTTCTCGCGCTTCTTCTTCGTCTTTTCGGCTTCTTCTTTGGTTTGGCGGTCTTTTAGGGGGGGGAGGTGGGAGCGGTAGCCGTCGAGGTGCCAGAGGTCGGTGGATTGCTCGTCGAGGAGCCAGGTTAGCGTGGTGTAGTGGTTCCTTGATCGAACGGGGGGTTGGGTGGAGGGGGGGTTGAGGATTGGCCTTTGGGGTTGCATCTGCAAGGGTATTGTTCGGGGTAAGAGTCTGCCTGCGCTGTCGAGGTATTGGTGAGATGCTTTAAGGGCTGCTAGTTGGGCTAGTGTCGCGCCGAGTACTGGTGTTCGGGGTGGTGGTGACGTTTCTTTGTTTTCGTCTCCGTCTTCTTCGTTCTCCTCTTCTTCGTCGCGTTCATCTGGTACTTCTACTGTCCGGGTGCCGTCGGCGTGTGGGGCCTGTCCACTGGCTATCCGCCGAGAGGTAGCTCTTCTTGTTCGGTGAGAGACGGGACTTGAGGGCTCATCTTCCCCACCGGGAGTCGCTGACCCAGAGGGCTGGTCTAACACCCTGCGTTGCAGCCCCAATGCTTTGAGCTTCGGCCGGAGCTGCGCAACCTCGGCGGGCTCGGACCGGAAAACCCTCCGCCTGCGAGGCGGCGGAGGCGGCAGCCCGTCGTCCTCTTCCTCCCGCACCCGCTTCTTGGCCTCCCATGTTCTGCCCTCCTGCTGGAAGAGCTGCAGCTTGCGGATGTTGCCGTTCACGCGCGCCGCGCCGGCGGGATTCCACCTGGGATCCATCAGCCGCTTCCTCGCGGCGTGGAGTTCGGCGGGCGACAGAAAGGCGCGCGACTCCATCAGGTGGCGGTAGCAGGGGAACGGCAGGATGCTGGGCTCGAGCCGGACGGGCGGGTTGGGGTTGTGTCGAAAGCCGTTCCTGAGTTGCACGGCCTGTTCGACCTTGGGCATGTGCCAGATCGGGCACCCGGCGTAGCTGAGCTGGTGCTCGGTGCGGCCGCCCTCGCCGGGCGTCGTCTGGTCCGGGCAGCCGCAGAGGTAGAACTGGTAGAACCAGTGGCAGTCGCACACGGGGCGTTTCCAGAGCAACGGCTTGCCTTCCGGCGCTCGAAACGCCAGCGTTCGGATGTCCATTGTCGCTTCTTGTGTGGTGGGCTGTGATATTGGTAGCTGCTGTCGATATTGAGTAGATTTCTTACCTTTTCTTCCGAGAGAGGAAGTCTGAGTTTCTAAGATCACTCGGGGTTTTGCAGACCAGAGAAGAGGAGGGACAAACGCGGCAGTTGACCTTTAAGAGAGGGTTCGCCCATCTTCTGCGTCCTTAGCTCCTTGTCCCGGCACAATGGACAATGGAATTGCCCACTGAACAACAATCGGATTGTCATGTTCCGGCCAGGAACAAAGGGGGGGAAACGTGCTGGCATTGTTTGAGTCTGCCCCTGGCATGACGTAAGATTAAGGGATGAGCACAACAAAGAAAAGGAGACCGCTAATTTCGGGCATCAAAGACTCTTTGTCCCTTCACGCGTAGCCAAGGTTCCAGAATGTCTCAATGTTATTCTTGCTGTCATCGTCGACGTACTCGTGCGGCGGCCGGATCGTCACGCTGTCTCCGTGGATCTCAGCCACGGCCCCGGAGACGGACGGATCGGCGAGGAACTGGTCGACGCCGCGAAGCAGGGTGGCCATGGGCGTGACCACCATGTGCCGGAAGAGATCCTTGTCGGGGGCAATGTTGGTGTCTGGGGTGTCAGCTGCTTAGTTCATTCAACTGCCACGGCGGGACGGGCATACGTACCCAGCACCGCCGGCGCCAGGGCGTTGATCTGCATGTTCGCCTTCTCAATCACCCGCGCCGTCGACCGCACCAGCCCCACGACGCCAAACTTGGACGCCGCGTACAACGGCGCAACGGGGAGCGGATACAGGCCCGCGTTGGACGCTGTGCAGATGATGGACCCCCTCGAGCCCCCCTCCGTCTTAGGCTTCCTATTCATGTAATGCACCGCCAGATTCACCGCTGTCCAGGTCAGCATCCCAAGACCAAACCAGAGCCTGCCCCCGAGTCAGAGAGACACTCACAGTAAACCGCCCCCAACAAATTCACCTCCACCGTTGCTACCCCCGGCCTCGACGGCGCCTTCTCCTCATCCAACCTCACGAGCGTCGTCGCCCCCTGCTCTGATACCCCCGCGTTCGCCACAACAACGTCCAGCCTGTCCCCCAGCGCCTGAAAAGCCTTCTCAAACGCAGCCGCCTGCTCGTCCCAGGACGCCACGTTGCATAGGTGGAACGACACGGCCGCCTGCGGAAAATCGGCCGCCGCCGCGGCGGCTGCCTCCTGTCCGGCGGCCGCGTTGAGGTCGAGGATGGCGACGCGATGGCCCTGCGCGGCAAAGTGCCGGGTTAGGGAGAGACCGATGCCGCTGGCTCCGCCGGTAATGATGATGGACTTGGGCGATGGCGTGGGCATGGTGGGGCTGGGTCAGTCAGGGTGATGCCGGGGGACTGGTGTTTGGGTTGACTCGGCAAGACAGTGAGTGAGGAGTTGTTTATAGATCATACACGACCGGTCTATCCAGTTGTTGGTTGTCCTCCACGTGGCGGGAATGGTCCTCCGGCCCCCGTCTCCAACCGGAACCCCGCATGCGGGCCGGCCGGCAGTTGAGAGCTCGTCCGGGGCCCGGTGACGACCGAGGTTCTGTGCTCATTCCGCCTTATCGGGTACTCATCACTCATCAAGTGTTCCGGAGAGCAAAGTCGAAGCCGGTTCAGTCAGTAACGATGGGTCTTCGTATCTGGATCACGACTCTCCTCTCCGTCTCTCTCCCAAACCGTGACCCCGAGCCCTGACCCCTTATCAACCCATTATGTGATGAGTAATCATCCTGACCACTCCCACGCCCTTCACCAGCGCCACCAACACATCTAATCCTCGCTCCCCGTCTCCGTCCCCCTCCCTTCTCTCCCGCCGAACACCCGTGTGCTCTCGTCCACCGTGGCCCGCAACACGCGACCGTCTCCCGCGCGCACAACACGAACCAACTCGACCGGGTGCTCAATCTTGTCCATCCAGACCAAACGGTGGGCCTTGCCAAAATCCGAAAGCCGATCGCCGAGCTTCGCGCACGAGAACTGCTCCTCCTCGTTTCCGTCCTTGGCAATGGGCGGGATGCCCCAGAACGGGTGCGTGGTCCGGCGCCGCCGCAGCCGCTTGTCATGTTCACGGTCATATTCATGGTCATGACCATGGCCGTCATGCTCGACGACATCAAGATAATCATCATAGTCATCATCGCCGCGCGGAAACATGTCGTAGATGGCGTAGATGCCGTGGCCGCCGGCGCGCGCCCCCGACGGGCCCAACCTCGCCACCAGGTTAAACCCCGTCGGCCGCCAGCTCAGGAACTCGGCGCGCTCGACGTCGTCGTTCTCGGGCCATCCCTCTCTGCCGTTTTGGCGCCTGGCGTACTGGAGCTCGCCGAGCTGGAAGAAGGCGAAGCCCGGGGCATCGGCGTCGTCGCTCTCGGCCGAGCACGCCGATATCTCGGACAGGTTGGCCTGTCGGCGGTTGGCGGGCACGGCGGGCTCGTGGGGCTGGACGGTGGAGTTGAGGCCGAGGAAACAGCGCGGCAGTAGGGGACGGGAGCCGCTGGCAGTGGTGGCCTTCTCCCGCGGGTGGGCTTGGAGGCCGAAGGCTTCGGGGACGAGACGGTAGAGGATGCAGCCGTCGAATCCGATGGAAATCCAGGGACTGTTGGTCTTTCCCATGGCTTGGAGCAGCTTGTCGATGGGCTTGTTCTTGTTGTCGAGCAAGTTCGCCGAGTCGATCTGTTGGACGAATTCCTCGGCCGTGATGCCGGGCGCGTTGCGTGCGTCTTGGCGGGCGAACACCTAGGCGGTAAATGCCTCGCGCTCTTTGGGGTCGGGGAACGCGCGCCGGATGGTGGCGACGCTTGCGTTGATGTCCTGGCGGCCGTCCTCCATCTCCTGGCACACGGCTTCGAACTTCTGCACCAACGAGTCGCTGAATTCCGCCATGGTCCTGGGTAACTGGTGGGGTGGCAGGGAGATGTGAGTTTCTGTTCGTGGTTGGTTCCGGAAAAGGTGGTGAGCGGCGGTGTTGCAGCTCGTGTCGTGCTTGCAACAGAAGGTTGAGTGCTGTTTGTTGTTTGTGTTTGCTTTGTTTTTTTTCGGTTTGGTGAATGAAGAGTGAGAGAGGATGGCTCGAATTTAACCCTCACTCAAGTGACTCAACCTGCGTGTGCATAAGTGTGACGGGAGCTTAACTTTGCCACCCGGCCCCCTCACTCACGAATGCCAGCTGCAGCATGTGTTACTAGCACAGTGATACTGGCATACACCCAGAGGAGCATTGACTTTCCATTCTATCATTGTCACGCTGAGTTTGTTTTTTTAGTGGTGGTCAAACAGATGGCAAAGAGAAGCAATAGATTGATATGAAGGTGACTCTGGTCGCCCTCCTATTATTTCCCCAACGAAACAATAACTGCCAGTGATATTTCTCTTTTCACTGCCGTCCCAAACTTGGCTCTATTTTCCCTCGGGACCGGGAGAAGACTGGGCTTAAGTTTATTTCCTTCTCTCGACAAACACCCCAAGGGCCCAAATCTCGGCTGAACCTTTTTTTCTTCCCTTTGCCGTTGAACTTTGCAACCCAACGGCGGACAACATTGCTCCTCTGCCCGCGTCTGCAACCTCGCAGTCCAGCCCTTTTCTCTCGAGATTTTCCGCCTCATTTACAAAAATGGAGACGGCCAATCTTACTCCGCGGTCCGATATCGCCGCCCAGCTCGCCCTAGTTCAAGAGTGTCGGGCGATTCAGCCCAATATCGATCTGCAACTCGCCCCCAGCAATGTTGCTGGACTGGTATTTGCCGTGAACAAGCCGCTCAGGGTTCTCGCGGTGGCCGGCAACACGCTGGCGTACGACGTGCACACCTTCATCACCAACGGCCTCGTCGAAAAAGAAGGGACGACGACGATCCGTTTTGTCCGCGCTGCCTACTACTACGGCAATTCTCTCATCTTGGCCCCTTTCAACCAAATCCAGGACATGGTGGCCGGCATCGTGGACACCCGACCGACCTTGAAGAAGCGGGTGGAGGGGGACGGCAGAAGCCGTCCGCAAGGTCAGAGCCAGCCTGTTATGCCTGCAGGAAGCGATCGAGCGTGCCAGGTGGACGCTGAGCATCCCGTCCCTCGCCGACGCTGATCTCGTGCCGTCCGCCTCGCCATACCAGCTCCTCTTCGAGGCGTTGCTTGGGCGTGAGGATACCGCCGAGAAGCTCCGCTCTTATGACGACCAGACGCTGCTACGTAATTAATCACCTTCTCTCTTCCCATGACAGACGTTCTGCAACACGATCGGCTAACATGACTCGTCCTCTAGTCTCCCTGCGGGAGATGCAGCTCCTCGCTCTCTCACCCAACCCCTCGACCCTCGAGCCCCGGCCCAACAAAATCGGAGACGGGCGGCCGGCCATGGTATTCGCCTCCGTGTACCACGAGAAGAACGGCGCCAAGTGCGTCCTCTTCGGCTGCAACAGCCCCGACTGGAGTGGCCTCCCCGCCGTCTCCGCCATCACCAAAACGATGCGAAACCACCGCCTACAGGCATACATTCCCTGGGGCAACGCCGCCTTTCAGGCGCTCCGCAAGGTTGAGCAATCGTTCTGGCCCGACTCGGACAGCAGCGGCGGCGGCGGTGGTGGGGACAACTCGGACGAGACGAAGCGAAGAAGACGGGAGGCGAGGAAGAGGGCCAGGGCGGTGATGAGGGAGCACGACGCATTCTTCGGGGGCACGCACGAGCACGGGATTGCGCTGCAGACCCCCGAGTGGTCCAGCCATATGCCTTGTTACCTGTGCGCCGGCATGATGAGGTATAAAGAAGTAGACGACTGGAGTGAGGATGCCCGGGGCAAGTACTGCGACACGTTTAGATAGGAACAGCGTAAGGAGTACAGCCACGCATGCGCCGAGGCCGAGGGGCGTCTCCAGTCGCTCCGCCTGAATATTTTGAATGGACGGCCGACGACGTGGTGAGCCACGGGGTCGACCGAGGCGCCAGGGGGAGTGGGGGGCAGGGGGGGTTATTTGATGAAAGCAGTCGAATATTCGATCAAATGTGTTAATAAACTGGACTTGATGGATCTGGAGATGACTGCAATCGTGCACTTTTCCCTTGTCATGTTGAAAAGACCATGTGTCTGGCGACATTGGGTAATTATCAACGCCGCCCAGACCACTAAATACAGTATTCTAGACCCTTTGTCTCCCTCCCCTGAGTATGCTCACAGTCCTGACAGAGGACGGTGGAGGGTAGCAGCGAACGGTTTTAGCGGCGAGGAGAATCTGAAAGGGCGAGGAGCCTTGGGGGCACAAAATCAGCGGAGGAGAGAGCGCCAGGATGTGTGTAGTAGTACGCAGCTTGCACGAAGCGAGCTGCCGCCATGGTTTTCGTCTCGACTAGGCCATTCGCGAGGAAAGTCTCAATGTCGTACAGCAAAGCAAGGCTCGCGGCCTCGAGGACCCTGAGATGGCGACCCCCCATCCCGGGAGGGCAGCAGCCAAGGGTTTTAGCGGCGAAGGGGAATCTGAAAGGGCGAGGAGCCCTGAGGGTACAAAGTCGGCGGAGGAGAGAATGCCAGGATGGCCACTCGCGAGGAAAGTCTCAGTGTCTTACCGCAAGGCAAAGCTCGCGGCCTCGAGCACCCTGAGAGGGCGGCGACCCAGCCGGGCAACATGACCATCGGACGACTGGTTGATAATCGGCCGAACGGCCCTGCACGTTTCCATCAGCGCAAACTGGGCACCAAGTTCGGACTGCTGAGACGGCATCATCGTGGCCGTTTTTTGTCTTTTTTTCCTTGTAAGGCGAAAAAAGGGAAGTCGGCTGGGAAGAAGAAAAGAAAAGAGGAGGTCAGATTCTT
Source organism: Parachaetomium inaequale (assembly GCA_033296685.1). Taxonomy (NCBI): domain Eukaryota; kingdom Fungi; phylum Ascomycota; class Sordariomycetes; order Sordariales; family Chaetomiaceae; genus Parachaetomium; species Parachaetomium inaequale. The sequence continues at coordinate 37,834 of MU854540.1, read as the reverse complement.
TGTCTTTTTCCTTTCGGACGATCAAATACAAGTCGGTCGGGAAGAAAAAAGGGAAAGAGAAGGTCGGGTTGGGGTTGGGAAGGTTCAAAACAGGCCGTTGTGGATTAGCCGCGTGTGGAAAGAAGAAAAATCAAAGTGGCAGCGACGAAGCAAGAGAGGGTGGAGATGTTCAAATACTTGGGACAACTTTGAACTTTCTCAATAGTTAATCTCGAAGCACATGCACGCCAAGCACCCGACCCAGAACAAGACTCCCCAGCTAAACACACACACAAGTCTACTCGGGATCTATAAGCGCGCCCAAAAGCAGCATCATCATCACCAAGTCATGAACCATATGCGAACGGGCAGTGTTATATGTACAAGATTTGCCACTCCACCGATCATCCTTCCATCCTCCCGATCCCATCCCACCTCAACCGAGTCAAGTCAAGTCAACTCAAGTCAGGCCAGACCACCCCAACAGCCAGGCTCAGCTCCAACTCCCGAATCCACGAACCCAAGACCTCTTTTTTTGCTTGTTCATGGTCATCGTCGATATCTACCAACGAGTTGGCCGCATATCGAGTAAGATCCATAGTCAGATCGAGATCCAGATCTAGGCTAGGCGAACCCAACCCGTTCCACCCATCATGATAATCGCCTCCGGAGCCCAGCCCAAACCCATAGACCCAGCACGGTTCCGTCGAGATCAGACCAGCCGGTTACATGACCACCTATCACCCCGACTCGTTAGCACCACACAAATCAATCAAACAACAAAAGGGGCGGCGGTTGGGGGGCAAAGAAAAGAAGAAAGCAATAAAAAGAAGACGAAAAAAAAAAAAGAAAGAAAGAAACTCACGCAATCCCCATCATTCTTCCCCTGCGGAATCCCCATCTCCTCAAAGGTAGCAGGCCCCTGACCCATAGTCTTCCCATCAGGATGGTTGATACTCCCCGCAGGGGGTTTCCCGCCAGGCCCAGCAGGGGGCCTTTGCGCCGGCGCCGCCGGACCGGGACTCGACACCGCACCGGCCGGTGACGGGCCCGGTCTGACGTTCTGCCCGGCAGGCGGCGCGCTGGCAACACGCCCGGCCGGGCCGGGGTCGACGTGCGACATGGGCCGGCCTGCGCCGCCGTGCGGGGGACGGAGGTTCGGGTTGCTCGCCGCGGGCACGGGCACGCGGCCGGCGGCGGCGGGCGGGACGGCGCCGTAGCGGTCGTAGCCGCCGGGCCCGTAGCTGTCGCTGACGGGGCGGTGGTTGGCGGCCGGTCGCCCGTAGTCCCGTCCTGGCTGAGCGCCGGGACCACCGGGGTAGCCCCCGCCCATCGGGTACTGGCCTGGCGGGGGTCCCTGAGGTGTCGGCTGCAGGTTGGGGTTGGGTTTCTGGAGTCGTGCCCGGGTGGGGTCGCCCACGGGCATGCCGGCGGGGACAATGCCGGGCCCGCCGGCTCCATACCGGGGGTCGTGTTGCGGCGGAGGCGGCTGCTGCCATTGGCCTCCCGGGCCGGGGCTCTGTTTCCTGTAGCCGGCAGGCATCTGAGGGTCCCACCCTGCCATGGGAGGCTGACTGGACACGGGACGACCGCGGCCAGCGCCAGGCGGCATCCCGCTGGGTGATAGTGGACGGATGCCGAACGCGCTCCCCGGACGGTCTGCATGTGGGCCGGCGCCGACAGGCAGGCGAGCCGCAGCGTTGTAATGCGGGCCCCGCATGTCGCCTTCGGGATACGGCGCGGTGGACTTTGGCCTGACGTTGAGCGGCATTGGCTGGTCTTCGTGGGGGTAGGGAGCCGCCGACTTGGGCCGCATCGCGAGGTTGTTGTTGTCGAGGTTCACAGTGAAAGCCGGTGGCCTTGGTGATGGGTCGGGGAATTGGATCCCAGCTATACACTTCGTCAGCTGCTGCTGTTAATGGGTGAGCGAAGAACGTACTGGCCGCCGAGTTCTGATCGCCCTCGCTCAAAGTTGGCAGGACTTGGTTCTGTTTCGCAAACCGGTCAGGGCGCTTGCCGCGCTGCGATCCGTGCTGCGACTTGATACGGGTAAGGGTCGTCGTCTCGTGGTCCGCCTTTGTCAGTGTCCTAGACTGGCTCAGGGACTCGAGCCTGTCCTTGGCGTCCTTGTTCCCGTGGTCGGCCGCCAGCTCGTACCACTTCCGCGCCTCTCGGACGTCCTTCGGGACGTGGATGCCGATCTCGTGGTAGTATCCCAAGGCAAACTCGCCCGTCGCCAGCCCTGACTGGGCCGCGTCGGTGGCGTACTTGAAGGCCAGCTGCTCGTTCTTGGGAAAGAGGTCCTCGTAGCCAAAGAGGAACCAGCGGCTCACGCCCAGCGACGCCTCGGGCTGGCCTTGGCGGGCGGCGAGGCCGTAGTAGTGGAGGGAGAAGGCTGGGTTAAAGTCGCAGCCGAGCTGGCTCAGCTCGTAGGCCTGGCCCATCTTTAACTGCGCCTTGGCGAAGCTGAGATAGGCCGCCTTCTCGATATACTGCCGGGCAACGGCGAGATCGCACGGGAGGATGTGCTCGGGCATGGTGATGTCGGGCAGCTCCCGAGCGATGAGCATACCGTAGACGTAGGCGCCTTGCGGGGCATCCTCGTCGGCCGTGTCGGCCGCACGCTGGATCATCTCAAGCCCCTGTAGGAAATCTTTCTGGTACCCATGCTGTCCCATGAGGTACAACATGCCGAGCCGGTAGTGGGAGGCGGAATCGCCGAGCTGGACACCCAGCGTGTAGTGCTTGAGTGCGTTCGGGATGTCGTTGGCGGTCTCGTAGAGCATGCCCATCCTGTACTCGGCGCGTCCGTATCCCATGTCGGCCGCCTTCTTGTAGAAGGAGTACGCCTCGCGCTTGTTCTCGCGGAACCCAAACTTGCCAAACTCGAGCCATTTCCCCTTCATAAAGGTCGCCTCGGGGTGGTCCTGCTGGGCCAGGTAGTCGAGGATGTTGACGGCGTCGACGCGCAGCTCGTGCTCGGTCTTGGGGGTCGCCGGGCGCTCCTTGTCCTTGCCGTCCCGCTTCCATTCCCGGGCCAGGGCGTCCTGGGCGATCTCGACCCAGATGAGGGTGTCGCGCGCCCATGTCACCTGCATCGACACATTGTTGGAGTGGAGCACCAGGTTGCGCGCCTGCCACAGGATCTGCTCCTTCTCTTCGTCGCCGGGCGGGATGTTTTCGCCCTTGACCTTGGGGAACGGCGAGAACGAGGGGGCGTCCATGGCTGCGGGGTCGGCGGCGCTGGTCTGGAAGGGTTTGAAGCTGGAGGAAGGGCGCCGCGGTCAGCCAGCCTGATCCACCCCTCGAAAACGGGTCCAATCACGTTGTTTGGGGGCGGCCCGTTGGCGCTCGCAGCGGAGGCACTTACGACTTGGTCTCTTCGCTCTGGGCGGTCGGCTTGCCGTCTCGGTTCGGGCCAGTGTCGCGGGCTTCGAGTTCCATGCGCTGTATATCTTCCTGCATGTTCTGGGGCACCTCGGGCATTACCCTGCAGCGAATCCGGCCAGCGTCAGCCTCCAGCCTCCGTCCAGCCTCAGCTCGCCTGGTCCGAGCCTCGTCCGATTGCTCCGCTTCGGGAGCGGTGCCGCGCGGATGGATCGGCAGCGGGCACTCATGTTGGGGTTGATAGCGAACTCACCTCTGAGGCGCGGGGGCGAGGACCTCGGGCATGGAGTAGTCATCGTAGCCCCCGGGGACAAAAGTTGCGCCAAACTGCGGCATGTCGAGCGAATTCCAGTTGTCAGCGGGCGGCAGACCCAGGCCTGCATAAATTAACGAGCAAAGCTGTCAGCGAAAGGCGACGCCCAATGCGGCCAAACCCCGCGAAAAAGAATCGTTGGCCCTCTCTTCGCGTTCCCCCGCTTCAACCAGTGGCAGCTGCTGGGATTGCGGCGATGGCGGGGACCGGGCAGGCAGGCGAGGTAGGGCAGGGCAGGGCCAGAGATGCAAGGAGGGGCGCCAAGAGCGCGTGTCCACTGTGTCGTCTGTGTGTCGGTCCCGCTTCTGCGTGCGCGGCTGCTTGCGCTCCTTCAACGTACGTCCGAGAGGATCGGGAGTCGGTCAAAATCAGGGGATCAAGGGGGGCAGGGAGTTCATCAGACGGGCCGGGGCAGGGAGAGAAATGCGAGGCGCATTCCTTCTTTTGAGGGGCTGCTTGTTGGGGTCACAGGAGGAGGGTAAGGTAAGCAAGCGGCTGCACAGAAGTTGTGCCGAGAATGATGGGGGTCGTCGTCCTGTGTGATGTTTCAAATCCCCGAGGTCCGCGTCTCCCGAAGGCCTGTCATGTCCAGGTTTTCCAGAACAGCCTGGCTCCCTTTGGCGAGAACTCGATCGGTTTTATGTCGTCCATGTGAAGCGCAGACCCGACTCAGGGACTTGTGATCTGCGCCGGACCCGGGTGATTTCGCTGGGGCATGCACTGCCCAGTGCTGCCCCTCCTTGGCGCTGCCTCCCCTGCTGCTGTCCCCTGCTGCCGGCGTGCCCTGCTGTTCTTCGCGGCTTCTGTGGAGGTGCATTCCAGAAATAGAACGCGCCCCACCAGAACGCCGACTGGCTGCCGAGCTGGGTGTATCATTTCACTCTCACGTACCTGACTGTGTGATTCTCTCGGCCGGCCCGGTAATTGCAAAGGCCGGGATGGGGTTGGGGCCGTATCGCCGGTCCTGGAGGGGGCCCTGCCCCGGGTGGTGTGGGAAGCTGCCCCAGGACGTCATGGCATGCAACGGTTTTGGTGGGGTTCAGTTGACGGGCTGCAGCGCGGGTGGGGAGGCGGCTTGCAGGGTCTCGGGGCGAATCATTATCTGCGGTCGGCTCTGTCTCTGTGGAAGAAGTCTGAAGTCGGCTGCAACGAAAATGCAACTGGAAAAGTTGAATACGGTGGGAGCAGCGAAGGACTCCTCGAACCAAAAGCATGGAACTTGAAGGGCGGGAGGAATCGAGTGCAATTTCTTTGCACAGGCAGCCGCGAAACCGAGCGAGGGAATGGTGGAATCAACATCGGATGGAAGCAGGTGCCATCGCTGCAGGCCCACGGCGCACAGGCCGGGGAAATGACGGGATTGCAGAGATAGCAAGGAAAAAAAGAGTTGAATGCAACTCCAATAATCCACCCAGCAAACCTCCATGGCCTAATGCACACAAGAGTACTCGTATCGTCAGGTACCACAGCTTCGCCTCCGGCTCTCCATGTTGACACACAGCTTTCCCAATTGAGCTTGTCAGGCGAGCTTCACGACAACAAACGCCAGGCATACCTTACACAGTAAGCTCCCAACGCAATCATCATCACCCACACCAGTAATTGCAAGACGTCCCATGTCATGTCATGTCGAGAGCGGGCGCAGCACGGCACTCAGGGCTTACATTGCCATCTCATCCATCCACTCAAGCTGGCGGCCTGTGGACTGAGGCAGGGAGTTTCGCAGTCCTTCCCTCGACAGAGAGTAGGCCGATCCCGAATATGGGTTCAGACATGTAAACCACCCAGCTGAGGTCGATGAGGCGGTGGCTTTTGGATGCCAAGGCTTGCGTGAAGTAAGCCCCGGCTTTGTGCAGTGTAGCCAAAGAGAACCGGTTCCTAGTTGAGGTGAACTCAGAGACACAATCTGCCCATCAAAGAAGTCTGTCTGCTAAAGCGTGTCACAAATTGGTTGGTTTGGACTTTGGATTCAGAAAACAGTACCCTGTCTCGAGCCTCTATACGACTAATTTGATTTCATTATTTGTTTATCTGCCTGTCTGCATGCAAGTGTATTGCTTACGGTAGGTACAATACATACCTCCAGCCAGACACCCGCAGCTACAATGCGATCTCACGACGGTGCTATACTATGTCAGAAAATGGTGCTTATGTCGTCACCAGTGTGTAGCTGGGCAGACCTCGCAGAATTCTGAAAGCTGTCCGCGAAACCTAATAGCTTATAAAACGCTGTCCGTGAAATTAATTGAAATTCAGCTCGCTTTCTCCACACCACACAACTTTCCGCAGACCACCAAGCCAACAACGAAGAGTCGAAGATACAGACAGGTCGGAATCTGGCCTGTTTCCTGTCACTCCCCACACCCGGTAGTTGCTGACCTTCATTTCTTTTCCCAGCAGTCGCACACACCATGTCTTCCGTCTCACTTGGCAAGAAGCCAAGATGGAATGGCTTACCCAAAGAAATCCGGCTTCTCATCTTGGAAGCCCTGATGCAAGACGCCTGCACACTGGGTCAGCTGGCCACAGTGTCTCGAGAGTGACAGACAGAACTCGAGCGACACAACTTCGCCCGAATCAAACTGACGCCACCGCGCCTCATTGAGTTTGGTTCGGTAATCCACCGGAATCGGGCTCTCGTTCGCTACATCTGGTTCTGCTTGGAACTCGATGAGTACGATTGCACCAAGTGCGCGCCTACCCGTGAAACGTACGCAGACTACGAGAAGTGGGAAGAGGCATTTTCCATCGCCGATACGGTCAACGGTCCCATCACCACGGCATTCAAGAGTCTGTTCTCGACTCTCAGCACATGGGAACCTCGGGGCGATCTGATACTCGGCATCAGCATCTACTCGCCTAGCGACTCGGAACATTGGTTCAAATATCTGACGTTTATGCCCGACACACCTTCAGCAGAAATGCTAGTCGGTGGTGGTATAGAGCAGACGATATCAAGCAAAGTCCATCATGATCCTCAACATGGCTGGATTGCGGGGCTTCGACACGCCGCTCCGCCTCAGTCCGCTGTCCGCAGAATTTTCCATGAAATTATGGGGAGGGGCCGTTTGACAGTGAGCAGTTGGAGCGCCAATGGTGGGATCAGCTTCCCTTGGACCCGGCGGTAACCAGTTTGCTCTTCCGGCAACAAAACCGCCGGAGATGGAAGCCATGCTCGCTTGCACATATGTTTGCTCGCTTTCCCAGACTCCAGGAAGTCCACTACGAGCCCTGGAGAGAATGGGGCTCCTTCCAGCGCTCAACGGATCGACGTGAGTATTGCTACCTCCCTGCCCAAGTTACTGTTCGTTCAGCTGTAGAAGTGCTGTATTGCTAATAGCCCGCATCGTTATCTAGAATTCGAATATCTTTTCGAGGCTGTCCAACGTTTTAACCCCAATTTCAAGAGACTCGTGGTCTTCGAGAACTTCAATCAGCAGTACCCGGTTTTCATGCAGCGATTCCAATTCGGGGAGGACTTGAGCGAATGCGACAGTATTCGCGATGCACAGCAAGCCAGGATTACCTGGAGAGGCACATGGAAATTGGCCATCGAACCATCTACAATTCAGGCTTGGGAAGCTGTCATGCATCAGTATGGCGGCTGGAGACTTGATTTGGTTCAGGAATGGGTGGACGAAGCTGCCATCCAGTCTCACGGTGATGCCATTTACTACCTAATGCTTTCAAGCCAGGTCATTCGGCCCATCTCGTTGCGGCAGATTCGGATAGAACAGGAAGCCCTGGAGGGCGTCCAGACATTGTAATGCCGCTTGAAGTGTCCAGACAGGGGCCAGTATCTCCTCGGTTGATTTTCCTTTCGTGCCGTCCATTGTTGACTGTTCCATGCCTGGTATACAGGTTCCGCCTATTGTTTGTAGTACGAAACTCGTGACATTTGCTAACTTTAAAAGAAAAAGAAGAGAAAATAGAAAAGAATGTAAATAGAGGGGAAAAGAAGAAAAGAGAGAAAACAAATAGAAGGAAAGAAAATGAAGGAAAAAGAAATAGAAAAGAAAAGTAGAAGAAAAAGAAATGAGAAAAGAACAAACAAGGGGGGTACTGTAAAACCACGAGGTCGCTGAGCTGCCAGGTGCCACCAGCTGGCACAGCTCCAAGCCAGCAGCTGCAAAGGCCAAGACGCACGTCAGCCTTTCAGCCTGCCGCCAGCTCCAGGCCCGACAGCCTCACTGCATTCCCAAGTTCCAACATCGGCTCCTCTCCCATCCATCAAACATCGATGGCGGAGTGGTTGGGGGGGGG
>MU854540.1:0-29878 GCA_033296685.1 Parachaetomium inaequale | reverse complement strand
CCCCCCCCCAACCACTCCGCCATCGCACTTTCCCAAGAATCACTCACCACTCACCACCCATCGCACATCCCACGCCCACCATCCCCGAAGCTCCTCGTCAGCTCTCGCCAGCTCTCCCCAGCCAACAACCCCCAACCATCACCGCACGCGACCCGGAAACCAGAACCACCGAAACAACAGAAAAGATGGCCGACCGCGACCTAACCCAACTCCTCACCCACCTCAAATCCACGCCCACTGCCCCCTACGCAGAGACCGCGGCCCTCCTCTCGCGCGCCAAGCTCCTCCTCCTGCAGCTCAACGCCCTGACGCCCTCGGCCACGACCCCGCCGCACCACCTCGCCCTCGCGCGCGACACGTACGAGCAGGGCGCGCTCGCGTCCATCCGCGCCAAGAACCCGGACGCCTTCACGCGCTACGTCGCGCAGCTGCGGCCGTTTTACGAGCTGCTCCAGGATGACACCACTGAAGAGGGGGAGCGGAACAAGGTGACGGGCCTGTACCTCCTGCTGCTGCTGACGCAGGGGCTGTACGGGGAGTTTCACAGCGAGCTGGAGGCGCTTTCTTCGTCGTCAACGACGGGCGTGGTGGATGTCGAGGGGGACCGGTACCTCGGGTATCCCGTGCGGCTGGAGCGGTGGCTGATGGAGGGGAGCTATGACCGGGTGTGGAAGGCCATGAAGAAGGGGGAGGTGCCGTGCGAGGAGTTTGGCGTGTTTTCCGAGGTTTGTTTTTCTCTCCCTTCCCCGTCCCTTCCCCCCTCCTCCTCCCTCATGATAGTAGTTGTGGTAACTGACAGTGACATAGATCCTCACCTCGCAAATCCGCTCCGAGATCGCGTCGTCCAGCGAGCGCGCCTACCCGTCCCTTCCTTTGTCCTCGACCAAGTCGCTGCTCTTCCTCGAGTCGGAGGGCGCCGTCGTCGAGTTTGCGCGCAGCCGCGGCTGGGCCGTCAAGGACGGCCACATCTACTTCCCCTCGGCGCAGGAGACGGGCGAGGAGGAGCAGGAGCAGGAGATGAGCCAGATGGTGATTGAGAATACCCTGGGCTACGCCCGGCAGCTGGAGACCATCGTTTAGACACGGCAAGGTAGTACTGGAGGGTGGAGGATGGATGGCACACAGGGCGGGTTCTTCTGTATTGATATGCATGATGGTGGTCGGTCATAGATCGCATGGAGACGGTTGAGCCATGCACTCGATCATAACACACGGCGTTGCTGGTCCAGACACACAAACAAACAGAATCATGATCAAATGCATCTTCTGCTTTGCTACAACAACTAAACTCATACTCCACATCCCAAACATGCCCGCCTCGCCATAGCCAGCTATTCTAGACCACCCCCCCAGACTTTTCCGCTCCGTAAAGCCACCCCGGCTTGGTTCGTCAGCCAGTTTCATCAGGCGCAGCTCGCTCGTTAGACTATTAGACGGCCCCCTCCCCAGAAAAGCCCTCAAGCAAAAAGCTTAAGACCGCTCCCGTGCTTGCCCACCTCGCAGACCTCGCACACGACGCACACGGTGCCCCTGTACTTGGTGTGGTACTTGGCCCCGTCAAACGCGCACTCCTCGTGCGCGGTGCCGCTGTAGATGGGCGTGTGGCTGGCGGCGCAGATCTCAAACTCGGCGAACTGGTCAAACTCGATCTCGACCGTGTCGTGCGGGTTGCGCTCGCACTGAGCCTTGGTCTTGCGGGCCTGTGATGATGATGCTGTTAGCTTTTGTACACGAGATAGAAAGGGACGAGTCAAAACTTACGTTCTCCAGGATCTTGGCCCCTCCTCCGTTGGCCAACATCCTGTTGGCAAAGCTCAGCGCCGAGTTGTAGTTCTTGCTGCGCGCGGCCAGGTTCATGGCGTTGAGCAGCGCGAGCTGGCGGTGCGGCACCTCGATCTTGGGGATCGTGAAGTAGGCCGACAGCTCCAGGCTCCGCTTTACCAGCTGAGGGTTCTTGCTGACAGCGTCGGGCGTGCCGAGCGCCCTCCGCGCGAGCTCGATCGACATGGCGACGACGTACTCGCTGGCCGAGGCGATCAGCTTCTTGGCCTCGGCCACCTCGCTGTCGCTGCCCACGGCGTTGATGAGCACCGAGTGCAGGATGCCCTTGAAGACCTGCAGGCCGTCCTCCAGCCTGTTCGCCTTCATACAGTCATAGCCGCGCTGCAGGTCGTTGGAAGCCAGGTATTCCAGGTCCCTGGGGATGATGGGAAGGACCTTCCTAGGATCTGACTCCTCGACCGTCCGGCGGACGTAATTGACCAGCGGCGGCAGGCCGGCCGACGCGGGCAGGTAGGTCTTGGACGCCTGGTAGACCTCCAAGAACCGGGGCTTAAGGGGCGCAAAGTTGACGGCGCCCACTTGGCGGTTGAGCAGTTGCATGGCCGTCTCAAACGAGCCGCCGGCAACGTGGTCGACAGCCAACGGAGAGTTGCGCGCCCACATGTCGGCTTCACTGCTGCCCGCGCCGCCAGCCTCGGCGCTCTCGACGTTGACGAAGCCCTCCTCCACCTCGGCAACAATGTCCTCGCCCATGTCCCAGCCGGCGGCGTCCTCGTCCTCCTCGGCTTCCCCAAGGGTATCCCGCTTGCCAGCACCTTCCTCTTCCGCCTCGCCGAGCCCGTTCGCCGCGGCCGGCTCGTCTTCTAACGACAGGCCTTCGACCTGGCCAAGGAGAGCCTTCTCGAAGAAAGATTGGGAGGTCGCCTTGGTCGGCCAGTTGGCCTGGTACGTCGGCACCACGGGCTTGGGGGGCGTGAGGGGCTCGCCAAAGGTGGGGAGGTTGAGCTGGTCCTCTGTGAGACCAGTGGCCTCAAGAATGGATTGGCACTCCTCTTCGAGGCCATGAGCCTTGGCAGTCATGTACGCCAGGGGATCTAGAAAATGTTAGCTACGTCTCAGTACCGAGAACAGAAAACACATACACAAATCAATCTCCTTGAACATCTGGATCCGGTCCTCAACCTCGCCCAGGTACAGGGCGTTCTGGAACTGGGAGGTAAAGTCTCCGCGGTGCTCAGCGATCTTTGCCATCCTCGACAGCTTGGCATTGTCGCCGGTTGTGAGGTACAGGAACGAGAGCTTGTCAAAGTGCTTGAGCTTTTGGTGGCACATCTCAACGACGGAATGGTTGCCGTGGGCGAGTGCCTCGGTGCTCAACCTCGTCCAGAGCTTGGGGCGGTCCAGTTGCTTGGCCACGTCGACTGCGACCTCGAGGTTGCCGCATTCGATGGCGAGCTCGAACCGTGTTGCGGGGTCCTGCACGAACTGAAGGGCAATCTCGGGGTAGCCCTTCTTCTGCAGGTATGAGATGATGGACTGGCCGACCAAGCTGGAGTTCTGGATGATGTGGAGCATTTCCTCGTAATTCCTCTTGACGAGCGCGAGCTTGAAGCGGTACTCGGTAGGGTCGATCTGCAGAATCCTCGGCTTCGCGGCGCGGTCCAGGCAGTAGACATTGCGGCCCTTGACGCGGACCAGGTACACGGTCTGGTCGAGGGTCCGGACGATACCGTTGTCGCCGTTGAGCAGGGTGTACTTGACGTGGTTCAGGGTGGAGTACAGGAGCACGCCGGCATCGTCCCACGTGGCGCTCTTGATCCGGATCGTCTCGTGAAGGGTGCTGACTTGCTCCAGCGTCTTGGTCACAATGGTGACATTGTGCTTGCTAAGAAGAGCAGCATAGAGGCCATCGTTGGACCAGACCACGTACTTGACGCCGTTGACTGCGAGCTCGGCGATCGTCTTCTTCTGCTGGATATCGTAGAGGTGCACGGCCGTCGGGGTGATGATGAGGAGGTTACCGGTCCCGCCAAAGTAGATGTCGCTGGTTCCAACGGGGGGCTTGAATGACCTCGTCGTGTTGTTGGTCAGGTCCTTGATATCCACCGTCTGCGTGGACGTGTTCAGGACGGCAAACCGGTTACGAGCAACGAAGATGGCCGAGTTGCCCTGGCCGCGCTTGGACTCTGTCGGCTCGATGGCGCCGGAGCCGTCGCGAGGAAGGTTGACTAGCTCGTAGGTGCCACCGTCTGCCGGAGACGTGACCAAGACTGAGCGCTCGGCCGGGTTGTAAGACACGGTGCGGGGGGGCACCCAGGGGCTCCCGAGCTTCTTGAGCGACAGGAGCGTAGGCGACTCGACATTCTTCTGGAAGTCGTAGGACTTGACACACTTGTCCTTTGTGATGTAGAACAGCGTGTTCTGATAGACTGCCGATGCGGGCCTCTCGCGCTCAAGCTTGAACACCATCACACCGCTGCTTCGAGTCAGCACTTGTACCAAGCAGATAAACTCGGATTCACTCACTTATCGTGGCCGGCCGCGAAAAGGTTGATTTCTGGATGGGCAGCAATGACCCAGAACCGGTCGTTCTCACGCTTGAAGGTGTGAACGGCGGTCCGCTTATTTAGGTCCCAGACCCTGATGGTCTTGTCCTCGCCGGCAGACAGGATGAGATCCTGGTGTGGGTGGAACAGACAGCCGCTGGCGTTCTGGAAGTGGCCGCGGCAAGTATCGACCTCCCACTGTGTTGCATCAGTATGGCTCTAGAATCAACGTGTAGGGCAACAAAATCAGGAACGTACCGCCTTGGTCTCACTCATGCGCCACAGCTTGATCAAGCGATCGTCTCCTGCCGAGACAATCAAGGGCATGGTCGGGTGGAAAGCAACCCAGTTCACGCCCCTATCGTGACCCTCGAGCACAAACTTGACGACGGCATCCGTGTTGCCGAACATGTCGGTCTGGTTCGCATTGGCGCGGGAGACTTGGTCCTCGAAGGACATGGATGTGGGGGCAGAGTGCTTCTTGCGGAGGCCGGAGACTGAAGGGATTTGTTAGCACAGCGTACAGCAACTGAGGGGCGCAAAGGTAGCCATACTATCCCAGACCCGGACCGACTGATCGAGCGAGGCCGAGACGACGAGATCCTCCTTGGGGTGAAACTGAGCGCACATAGCGTAGTGGTTGTGCCCCGTCATGGTGCAGAGCAGAGAGCGGTTCTGCCAATTCCATATCCGAATGGTCTGGTCGTCGCTGGCGCTGACAATCCAGGGGAGCTCGTGGTGGAAGAAGACGGTGCGGACGTAGTCCAGATGCCCGTTTAGCGTAAACAGACAGCGGCGGGTCTGGTACGACCAGACCTTGATCTTGTAGTCGTCACCGCCCGAGACGAAGAGGGGCTGCCACGGCGTCAGTCAAGCTATCCTCCTCCGCCTCCTCCTCCTCCTTTCGGTCCGTCCCATGCTCACCTGCGTCTTGTGGAAGTCGACACCGCGGACCGGGCCATCGTGTTCTTCGAATCGGTCAATCAGGGTGCCCATGCGGTAATCCCACAGCTGGATGGTGGACGAGTGGAGGGAGACGAGGATCCATGGTCTGGAAGAGGAGTATTAGTTTCGCGGTGCAAGTCGCGGCGGGGGAGCTCGGGGAGCGGCGGACCGTTTGGGGTGGAATGCGATGCCCTTTGCGCGCGACGACTTGGACTCAAACTGCAGCAAGGGTCAGCGGCAGGTCTAGCGCACTGCGCAAAGCAAACGCATCGCAGAGCAGCGCACCTTTGTGAGCATTCCCGAGGAGGCCTGCATCTTGGCTAAGGGGACCCGAGGCCGAGGACGCTCCCGGCATCAACTGTAGAAAAGTGTCGGCAATGGTGAATACCGTAACCCGGGTCGCGAGAGGGTGCCCGGACGCAGAGCAGCAGCCGGGTGGATGTGCAGCGGGTGGGTGGTGGTGGTGGTGGTGGTGGTTCGAGGAGTCGGGGCCGGCTGCTCTTCGAATGTCGGATTGGATCCGCCGTCAATCAAATCATAGGGAAGCGTGGCATCTCACGGCGAGGTGTGGGTTCGTTCAATGGCGGGCAGGCCTCAGGCGCCCAAAACGCACATTCAATTTTCCGGACCCACTCCAGCTCGAGCCTTGTCAATGTCAGGGGCACGGCCTTTTGGTGACGTTTGAGAGCTCCCCCTGTGCTCGGCTCCAAAATTATTGGCTGGGCTGTTCCCTGCGATGTGTCCAGAAGCTTGACAGTTCCAGGTTGACACATGAAAGAGCTCGGCTTCCAACAACCACCCCGCCAAGTGCCATGAACGGGCATGTACATACATAAAAGACACCTTGTGTCAATGAAATCAACTATTTCCGGCAATAACACCTCGCTTTCAAGGTTTTGATGGTGTAAGGCAGCTGGATTGCAGACCACCTCGAGCAACTGCCAGCGTGGCAACAAACTGGCGGCCACGGCGCATTCTTTGTTGAGACCGGGAACCGGTTCCCGAGGAATTGCTCCCTCCTATTTTGTGCACTCCGAAAATCGATTCGACGGCATCCGAGACGAACATCCAAACACTTTTTGACGGCGCCCTTGGGCAGCTGTAGGCGATGCTCCGACTCTCGCAGCTCCCTTGGGGCCTCGCGGTCCTCCTCGCCGCATCATGGGCCCCCTCGACACAGGTTGCTGCCTCGCCCTCGGTCAATGTTGCGCTAAAGGCAGCATTCCCTTCGCCTCCCTACCTGGTTGAGCTGCTGTAGGTTCCTTCTCCGCGCCAGTGCGACCACAGCTCACAGACTCGCAGCGAAACAGCAGCCTCCGAGAATGCGACAGCCTACTTCGCCCTCCTCGACCGAATTGCCCAAGGCCACTTCGCCGAGGCCGAGACCGACAAGGCCCTCTACGAGAAGTTTGTGCAGGTTTTGCGGGACGATGGACATATGGACGGGGAGACGCTGTCGACCTTCAAGCTGGCCCTGTCGATGCGGACCGCAGCACCCCGCGTCGAAGCACACTACCAGTACTATGCCACCGCGGTGGAACCGTCACTATCTAGGTACCAGGACGAATGCGCGCAATGGTTCCTTGTCGATGGTACACAATACTGCACGCCTATGCTGGAGGCGGTGACTGGGCTGGGGAACATGAAGGCCCAGGAACGGGCTCTGCCGTTTGACCGCAAGTTTGGCGCGGGCCCGCGTGAGGTCATTCTCTACGCCGATATCACGTCGCCTCGCTTTGCCAGGTTCCATGAGGTCGCCATGGAAATGGCCCGCAGCGGGGAGGGCGCGTACCGCGTCAGATACAGGAGAAGCCCTGCCCATCCAGACGAGGCCCTCTCCGTCAGCGGCTACGGAGTGGAGCTCACCCTCAAACGCACCGACTACATCGTTATTGATGACCGGGACACTGGCGCTGCCAAGGCACCCGCCGACGACGCCCAAAAACCGATCGGGGGCTCCGAGGTCGTGCTGAACGAGGAGGAGGAAATCACAGATATCAAGCCTCTGGAAAAATCTGAGCTTGCGCCCCTGGGTATGAAGGCTGCGTCCTTTATTATGCAGAGCGAGTCGCCCTTTGAGACCCTGCTCAAGCTCACCCAGGACTTCCCCAAGTACTCGACGTCCCTTGGGGCCCATAATGTTTCCGCCGATTTCACGGCCGAGCATGAGGGGAACCGAAAGGTGCTAGTCCCCGAGGGCATGAACGTGCTGTGGATGAATGGCGTTCAACTGATCGAACGCCAAATTCAGCCGTTCGGGCTCGTGGATCTACTTAAACGCGAGCGCAAGCTGATCAACGGCGTTCTCGACCTCGGCCTTACCGGGCAACAGGCCATCTCCCTGCTGGGGCACACAGAGGTTGCCCAGGCAAAGTCGGGCGACGAGGAACCGCGCCGGTTCGACTGGCGCGATGAGATCGAGGATGGCCGCGTCATTGTCTGGTTGAACAACCTCGAGAAGGACAAGCGGTACCAGGAGTTCGCGCCGAGCATCTGGGCCTTGATCCAGCACTTTGGCCATGGCCTGCCCCAGATCCGCAAGGATATCTTCAATCTGGTCGTCCCCGTGGACTTTACCAACCCCGAGGACGTCAAGTTGGTGACAACACAGCTCCTGGGCTTCATGAAGCGGCTGGTCCCGATCCGCTTCGGGCTGGTTCCGCTTACTCCCACAGGCGAGGCCATTGAGCAGGCCAAGGTCGTCTACTACCTCATCGAGACGCACGGCCTTTCGGCAGCGGCCTACTATCTCGAGAAGTCGCTCGATAGTAAGAAAACCACCAAGCCCGACGAGAGCATCTTCAATGAAGCCGTCAAGGACCGGCCACTGCGGCCAGAGTCTACTCCCCTGCCCTTCAAGGACATTTTCACGTCCGAGGGGCACGAGAAGCAGATCCATCTCGCCAAGCACTGGGTGGAGCGCCTGCGCGCCGATGGCGAGGTCCCTTCCGTCTTCTTTGACGGCTTCGCAATTCCCCGCGATGAAAACTGGCTGCGAGCCATGAACCAGAAACTCATGGGCGATCTGCAGACTCTTCAGCAAGCCGCCTACTTTGGGCAGGTCAATGACGACACCTGGATCCCCGGCCGTTTTCTGGAGAACGCCATCACGAGGCGCAACACGCTCATCTTCCCCGAGGACGCCAAGGATCTCAAAGTGCTCAATGTGAACAAGGTGTACGCCGAGCACTACGATGTATTCAGCAAAGTCCCGGTCATCGAGGCTGATGGCCAGTCGACCAAGGAAGACTGGGCTGCCCTTACGGTCGTTGCGGACCTGGACAGCCTTGACGGGCAAAAACTGCTCTTCTTCGCCCTTGCGTTCCGCAGAGAACATTCTGGCATCCGCATGGACATTGTGCACAACCCCAAGGATGTGACCCGCTCTCCGTCGCAGCTCACTCAGCGCATCAAGGCCCGCGAGGACGACCTGCTCACCGCCACCACGCTTCTTGACTTGGAGACCATCCTGGAAAGCGGCAAGGCCGTGGCCGATTCTGCCTACGATGCTGCTTTGGCTAGCTTCATCGGGAGTGCCAACCTCAAGGCGGGCGACAACGCGCTGATACTCAACGGCCGTGTCGCCGGTCCCATCCTGTCGGCGGAGGACTTCAAGAAGGAAGACTTTGCGCAGTTCCTCGAAGCTGAACGCGCGAGCCGGATCCTGCCCGTCTACAAGGCCGTTGAGGACCTGGGACTGGGCGACAAGATCTTGGGTCCACTGGCTGCTGCCAAACTGACTTCGGTCACCGCACTGTCCGGCATCTCGGATCTCCCGCAGGGCATCTTTGACTCGGCGTCCTCGGTCAGGACGGCTGCCTTCAATGAGCTGAACTCGACGCACACCTCGTTCCAGGTTGGCGATGCCTCGAAAGCGACCATCTTCTTCGTTGCCGTCATCAACCCCGCGAGCGAGGTCGGTCAGAAGTGGGCTGCCGTGCTCAAGGTGCTCTCGGAGCTTGAGGGTGTCCATTTACAGGTGTTCCTCAACCCCGCGGACGAACTCGGCGAGCTTCCCGTCAAGAGGTTCTACCGCTACGTCCTGGAGTCGTCCCCTAGCTTCGACGAGAGCGGGAAGGTCAAGGCTCTTTCGGCCAACTTCGCAGGCGTCCCCGAAGATACGCTGCTCGTCGCGGGCATGGATGTGCCGCCTGCCTGGCTCGTTACGTCCAAGGTGTCCGTCGACGACCTGGACAACCTCCGTATCAAGGACATAAAGGCCAAGAGAGGCACTGAGCACATCGAGGCAGTCTACGAGTTGGAGAACATCCTGATCGAAGGCCACTCCCGCGAGATGCCGGCAGGCCAGCCTCCCCGCGGTGTGCAGGTCGTTTTGGGCACCGAAAAGGACTCGCACTTTGCCGACACCATCATCATGGCCAACCTCGGCTTCTTCCAGTTCAAGGCCAACCCAGGTGTCTACAGCCTCCGGCTCAAGGAAGGCCGGAGCTCGGACATCTTCACCATGGAGAGCGTCGGCGCCCAGGGCTGGACGCCCGTTCCCGGCGACGACACGGCCGAGATTGCCCTCATGGACTTCCAGGGCACCACCCTCTACCCGCGCCTGACGCGCAAGCCCGGCATGGAGGAGGAAGACGTCCTCGAAGAGACCAAAGCCGACACGGCCGCCGGCGCCGCCATGGACTTTGTCTCCAAGGGGCTCAAATTCGCTGAAGGCCTCCTCGGCCGTACCAAGCCGACCTCGGACACCAAATCCCTCTCTGCCACGCAGCACGCCGAGATCAACATCTTCTCCGTCGCCAGCGGCCACCTGTACGAGCGCATGCTCAACATCATGATGGTCTCAGTCATGCGCCACACCAACCACACGGTCAAGTTCTGGTTCATCGAGCAATTCCTCTCCCCCTCCTTCAAGGACTTCATCCCGCACCTCGCCGCCGAATACAATTTCTCCTACGAAATGGTCACCTACAAGTGGCCGCACTGGCTGCGCCAGCAAAAAGAAAAGCAGCGCGAAATCTGGGGCTACAAGATCCTCTTCCTCGACGTGCTCTTCCCCCTGTCCCTCGACAAGGTAATCTTTGTCGACGCCGACCAGATCGTCCGCACGGACATGGCCGCCCTCACAACCCTCGACCTGGGCGGGGCCCCCTACGCCTTCACGCCCATGTGCGACTCGCGCACGGAAATGGAAGGCTTCCGCTTCTGGAAGACGGGCTACTGGGCAAACTACCTCAAGGGC
The DNA here is from genome assembly GCA_033296685.1 of Parachaetomium inaequale. NCBI lineage: Eukaryota > Fungi > Ascomycota > Sordariomycetes > Sordariales > Chaetomiaceae > Parachaetomium > Parachaetomium inaequale. The sequence continues at coordinate 19,402 of MU854540.1, read as the reverse complement.
CACCCCTACCACATCAGCGCGCTGTACGTCGTCGACCTGCGGCGCTTCCGCGAGCTCGCCGCCGGCGACCGCCTCCGGCAGCAGTACCACACCCTCTCCGCCGACCCGGGCTCCCTCGCCAACCTGGACCAGGACCTGCCCAACCACATGCAGTTCCAGATCCCGATCCACAGCCTGCCGCAGGAATGGCTGTGGTGCGAGACGTGGTGCAGCGATGAGACGCTCAAGGAGGCGCGCACCATCGATCTGTGCAATAACCCGCAGACGAAGGAGCCCAAGCTGGACCGGGCACGGCGGCAGGTGCCTGAGTGGAGCGAGTATGATGAGGAGATTGCCGCGCTGGCGAAGCGGCGGCGGTGGAAGCAGCGCGGGGATGTGGTGGTGGGCGCGGACGGCAACGACAGCAACCCGAAGAGTCGGCGGTTTGAGGAGGAGGGGGTGGCTGCTGCTGCTGAGACGGGGAGGGGGAAGGATGAATTGTAAGGTATCATCATCAAGTACTGAGTTTTGTGGAAGACAAGACGGTTTTTTTGGGGGCGAATTGGTATATCTAGAGTTGAACAGGGAATGTCTGCAAGTCTCATTTCTTCTCGAAATGCGCCCGCTATATATCTGTTTGTTGTTTTGATCATCTCATCATTCGGTGGTTAGCCACCCGGGACTGGTCCTAACTACCTGCAGCAACAGTCTTCAAACCCCAAGCAAACTCCACCACAGCAGCAACACACCAACTCCACCAAGCCAACCCACACCAACGCCTGCCAATGTTCTCAGTGAGAAATGTACTGAAACACGGCACTCACCTCATCCGCCCCGCTCTCCTGCTTGAGCAAGTGATCCTGGATCCCCTTCAGCGCGTCATTGACAAAGTGATTCCACGTGCTCGTATCGCCGTACAGCATGGCCTGCGCCTTGATCTGCTGCCGTCCATCCGGCCGACAGCGCTTGCACTTGAACGTGTCGTGCGTGTCGCTGCGCGTGTCGGGCCGGTACTGGAACAATTCCCTCAAGCTGTCCAGGCTGAAATGGCGCTCCACGTCCTCGGCCGAGTCGACGACGCACGAGCTCAGGCTCTGCTTGTGGCTCTGCCGCTGGAAGATCTTCTCCTCGATGGTGCCCGTCGCGATGAAGCGGTAGACGAAGCAGTCCTTCTTTTGCCCGTCGCGCCACACGCGCGCGAGCGCCTGCTGGTCAGCGGCCGGGTTCCAGTCCGGGTCGAACAGCACGAGGCGGTTGGCGCCGATCAGGTTGAGGCCGCAGCCGCCGGCCTTGGAGGAGAGCAAAAAGACAAACTCGTCGCCGTCCGGGTCGTTGAACTTGTCGACGAGCTTCTGGCGCTTGTTGACGTTCATGGTGCCGTCGAGGCGCAGGCAGCCGTAGCTGCGGGAGCGGCAGAGGCGTTCAAACAGGTCGAGGGTCTGGGTGTAGTTGCTGATGAGCACGATCTTGTCATTGGTGTCGGTGCGGATGCGGGCGAGCATGCGGTCGAGGACCTGCATCTTGCCCGAGTACCACGGCTTGATGTCGCGGTCGCGGCCGCGGGCTTCTCTAGGGACGTAATCTTCGGGCCAGTACTCCTCGCAGCCTGGCAGATCGGCCGCAAGGTCCAGCAGATCGGGGTGGTTGCAGAGCTTCTTGAGGATGCCGATGGCCTTGAGCGGCTGAGAGCCCTTGCCTCGGAGGAGTGCCTGGATGTCAGGAGAGGTGATGAAGTAGTTGTAGAGAGCCAGTTGAAAGGGGGCGAGATTGCAGAACACCACGTGCTCGTACTTGACAGGGAGGTATTTGGACAGAATGTCGTTTGTGCGGCGGATGATGAACTTGTTGACAATGGCGAGCAGCTCGGCAAGGCACTCGTCGCCGCGTTTCCGATCAGCCTCGGAGGCATCGGCGTCGCGGCCACGCAGGATAGGAAGTTCGAAACGCTTGCGGAACTCCAAGCGGGTGCCCAGGAGATCGGGGTTTGCGAAGCTGATGAGGGCGAAGTACTCGGACAAATCGTTCTGAATCGGCGTGCCAGACAAGATGACGCGCCGCGAGACGTTCAGGTTGTTCAGGGCGCTGAATGTCTGGCTGTCTCCGTTCTTGAGACGGTGTCCCTCGTCGCAGAGCATCAAGCCAATTGGTGCATTCTTGAGCTCTTCGACGTTGAGGCGGAGGGTTTCGTACGAGACGATGATGACGGGGCGCGTGACGGCACGGCCCGTGGAAATGGCCCACTGGCGAAGCTGGCGGGTCAGTTCCTCCTTCGACGCCTTGCCGTCAATAGCGAAAGGCGTGATGGCATCGGCACCCAGCCACTTGGTCAACTCGTTTGCCCAGTTCCGTACCAGACTCGAGGGGCAGGCCACGATGGCCTTTTGAATTGTGGACTTGCCGGCGTCGGGAGACTGCTTCAGCAGGGTCCAGAGAAGGGTGATGCACTGCAGGGTCTTGCCGAGACCCATCTCGTCGGCCATGATGCACCCATTTGCCTTTTCGTCAATCATGCCCGTCACACACCGGTACATGAACTTGACGCCCTCGATCTGATGGGGCCGGAGCACCTTGGCCAGCCTGGGGTCGATGACGACCGGGACCCGCGGATGCTCGCCCTCGACCTTCTTTCTGATCCCGAGAATCTCAGCAAGACTCTTGTGCATTAGCGGCGCGTCAATCTTGGATGCTGGCTCCGCTTCTTTTTGTTTCTCCTCGGGTTTTGGCGTCTGCTTGGGCTTGTCGTCGATTGTCGGGTCGTGGAGCACAATGGCAAACTCGCCGCACGGGTCGTGCAACGGCTTCGCGATAAAGACTGCACCCTGCCTCAAGCCCAGCGTCGGAGGCGGGCGGTTCGGGTTGTACGCAGCATTGTCCTTGTTGACGAAGGGCACGGAAAAGGCCTTCCGGAACACCTTGTCCTTTTCCTTTGGCTGAAAGACGGGGAAACGGTTCGCATCGCGGTTGGCTAGGGCAAGACGGTCGGCGTTGGTGTAGGGCTTGTCGGCGTCCGCCTCCCCGTCGGCGCCCCCGTAATCAATCTTCCTCCGCTTCCGGGCCGGGCGGTCTGTAGCGACAGTGCGCGTCGCAGAGCCGGGGCATTTGAAGGGCTTGTGGAGGCGGTCGAGGGACTGCGGCGTTGGGAAGCGGCTTCGGGGCACGAGATTCTCCTTGTTGGCAGCGGGCGTGGCGGGCGTTGACGCCGTCCTGGATTCGTCAGGCACGTTTGCACAAGATGGATGGGATGGGATCGATTAACATACATGGTGATGCGCGGGCTCAACCGCCGTTCAGCCTTCACTCAAAATGTCACAGGGATTCTCGAGTTTTGATGGTTTTTGTGGCGAATTGACGCGATTTGAGGCAGAAGCGCGGCAATGGGAACTCTGGAAGGCGCGGGCGGGTTGTGTTGATCTTGACGCGTCAGGCCAGGCAGCAAACGCGCCTTCCCCACGCTGTCAGATGACCGCGTCCGCCAAGGCTAAAGGCCCCACTCGTGTCAGGCTGGCTGTAAGCCAGGCTGCATGGCCCGATTCGCATGTAATTAGACGACAAACACAAAATCAAAATCAAAATCAAAATCAAGCAAATCAACTGCATGGCTCCCATACTGCTTGGATAGGTCTAGCTCCCATTCATTAATCAGGGCCAGAATCCGTCTCCAATGCTTTGCTCTGGGATCGCACCTCGAGGAGTTGTTAGGAGCACCCAAGATATCTATGCTGGTCCCTCAGAATTCAGATACCTAACCGAGTCGACCACATGAGTCAATAATCAGGTAATTGTGGCCATTTGGTTCCAGCAATGTTGTCTTCCAATATTTGATCCCACAATAAAGAGCCAAAGGTTCATGTAAGATCAGGGTCTAGGGTTCCGTAACCCAATCCTGCCGGCAACTGATAAGAATAAACACAAAAATGCAATACACATGGCAGATGTGGCAAGCTGACTTGGACCCTGTCATCCAAGACCATTCTGTGACATGTCTTAGATGAAGCTGCTGCAAGTATAATTAGCCTTGTTCCCTCTTCTCAATGTCCTCTGCGGGGACGGTCCTCTGTGGTTCTCGCTCGACTCAAGTACCTGCTGTTCCTCCAGGAACAATTAATTGACCCCCGAGTTACCACTGCTCCTGATTTGTCATTTTTCTACCTCCGTTTTTCTTCTTTCATCCCAACTCTTGCTTGTGATTAACGAATCACGGCTCAGAAAAAAATCAACAGTTGACAGTATGTCGGCACGCCAATATTCCCATTTTAACTGTGCGAATATTTATTTACTTATTTTTGAATCAGTGATTCGCACAATCAGCCAGCGGTGCGAGGAATTCCTCTCGTCTATAAATACTTGGGCACCCCTCCCACTTCTTCCACCTTTTTCCTTCCACAACAGAAACCGAAACCACCAAGGCGACAACCCGACGACAACTCGACGACAACCCCGACGACCACCCCGACGACAACCCCCGACGACAACCCCCGACGACAAACAACAAGCGGGCCTCGGAAGGGGCCTGTCCAGCCGTACCTCGCACCTAGCAGAGTGCTACCCACACCGGTCCAAGACCGGTCCCTGGACTTCAGCAGTCACTTGCAGACCCCCATGATCTCTTAGAGTCGTGGGTCGCACGCAGCCGACTCGCCAGAAAGGTCAGAAAGGTCAAGCTCACTAGGAAGGCTGCCACCCGACTGTCCGGGCCCCGAACCCCCATCGTCTCGGCCCGGGCTCAGTGGAACGGGGTAGGCGGTCATGCTTGCTTTGCTTGGGGGTTCTGTGCGGTAATTGGCCGCGCAGACCCCCAAGTGCTAACACTGCATCGCACGCGCGCACGCAGGGCAGGCCATCCGTCTAACTTAAGCCGGGGTACTGGTGATCGGGACCTCGGGACCCTCGTGACACCACCCCCAGGTGCGTGCCGGCTGCCGACGTTCGGCTCCTTCCGGGGTTTTCCTGCTTCCTGGCTGGCACTTTGCGGCACAGTGGTCAGACCATAGTTTTTTTCAGTGGCGAGGTTCGTCGAGTGGTCTTGTCTTGGTTGGTTGGCTGACGGTTAGGTTACACACTTGGTCATATCATCAGGGCGCTCTTTTTTTCATTGCATGCTCGGGCTTGCTCGGGCTGTGGGGAAGAATTGCTGGTGTTCCCTGACCGTTGACTGCTGAGTGCTAGTCGATGGCAGGACGTCGAGATAGGATGCGGCGGCGGCGGGCCCCTGCATTCAGTTGTCTCGCATTCCCTGCAGCGGGGGTCTTGGCAGGGCCACCCCCACGATCCGCCTAGCTTAACCCCGCCAACCCCGCCATGCCCGCCACAAGTCAACACCTGGGAATTCACTCAATTCCAGCCCAGTTCTTAAAAGTGCTCGGCGGGCTCCATAGACGTTGGAGCCCTGTCGAGTGCCTGAACCTCTTCCTCTTTGTGGCCATGTCCCTCGAACTTGCAGCAAATGAGGTAGCACAAGTCTCCCATCCTCACGGCATCACTCCGGAAACGGACAACTGAGGGACCTCGGCATCCACGCAGTCGCCCGGAACTCCACAGCCCGACTCCCGCTCCCTCGTTCACCACTTCATTTCATCAATCCGCCATCAGCCTCAGTATCCCTACCGCCGGCATACCAAAAATGTCGGCCGACTTCTGGGCCGGCTACATCTCCGGCGCCGCCGGCATCATCCTCGGCAACCCGCTCGACGTGCTCAAGGTCCGCCTGCAAGCCGGCGTGACCACGCCCTCCCCCTCACCAACCCCCTCCCTCACCTCCCCGGTTTCTTCTCCCGCCAGACCAAATCCAGCTGCAGCAACACCTTTCAGCTACGCCCGCCCCTTCCTCCTCGGCACCGCCGCCCCCGTGCTCGGCTACGGCGCCCTCAACGCCCTGCTCTTCGTGTCCTACAACCGCACCGAGGCCTTCCTCAACCAGCTCTCCGGCGGCCCCGGATCAGGGTCAGACTCAGACCCAACCCAAGGGCGCGGCACAAACCTCCTCACAACCTGGCTCGCCGGCGCCGTGGGCGGGCTCGCCACCTGGGTGGTTTCCACACCCACCGAGCTGGTGAAGTGTCGCGCCCAGTTGGCACCTGCACCAACAATGACAATACCCACCACCACCACCACCACCACCATCACCAATCCCGGAGGAATTGGGGTCGCGGGAGGTGGAAGCACCGGAGTTTCGTCATGGTCCATCACAAAGCAAACCTTCCTTACCCAAGGCCTCCGCGGCCTCTACGCCGGCGGCGCCGTGACCGTGCTCCGCGACAGCATCGGCTACGGTTTCTATTTCGCCGGGTACGAGCTCTGCTCGCGGCTCTGGATTGCCACCATCCCCAACAACTCCTCTCCCACCGAGGGGGGTGGAGGTAGTGAGGCCGCAGCGCGCGTCCTCCTCTGCGGCGGCCTGGCAGGCGTCATCTCGTGGGCGAGCATCTTCCCCCTGGATGTTATCAAGACGCGGGTGCAGACGCAACAGAACCTGTATCATATGACTGGGACTGGGGAGAGGGCAGCTCTCCTCGGAGGAGGGGGGGATGGGAACGGGGCGAGGAAGCTGGGCGCGTGGGAGGTGGCGCGCGAGACGTACCGCGCCGGCGGGGCGCGGCCTTTCTTTCGCGGCCTGGCCGTGTGTAGTGTGCGCGCGTTTATCGTCAATGCCGTGCAGTGGGCCGTGTATGAGTGGGTTATGATGGAGTTGGGGCAGGGGAGGAGGGTGAGGGGCGAGGTTGGGGAGATGGGGGTTGTTTCGGGGTAAATGGCGGTGGTTTATGGATAGATGGGGCTCTTCTTTTGGTGGCGGTAGATGGACGGATGGATGGATACCCTGGATGAGAAGAAGTAAGAAGCGGGAGGTACTGTACTCTGGTTGAGATCAGGTTCGGATACATGGGGGGATGCATCTGGGGAATGGATAGACGGGATGGGGCAGAGCAAGAGGCGTGGGGTGCTAGACTTTGGGTTTGGGTGGAATAGATGAAGACAAAACAGATACCCGGCGATAGATATTGCTTTGGACGACTCAGTTTCCATCGTCTGCCATCACCTGTGACTTGGCTAGATTCGCTCAGACGCTGCATCAACAGGACAAGAAGCATGCCACGGAACGCTACCCGCCCAGAGTGACGGCAGAACTCAGCACACCTGCACTGCACGACGCGAACCCAACATCCACAACCCCATTTTGTGTATCATTCATTCCCTGTATGCTATATCCTCTAGGCCCATGTCATTGCCATTATGCACTCATACCGCCCCCATGGCGCCAGTAGGGCAGATAGAGACCATCCATCCCCTTCCTGAACCACCCCCGGCGCACAGAAACGGGGGACGACTCCATCCCCAAGGGCACTCTCCACCCAAGATCGCGAACCACCCCCCAGCCAACGGACCCGAAATAGAAGGAAAGGAAGCATTCCTATGTATCCACAAGCAGGCCAGCCAGTCCGCCGATCCGCCGTGTCCACACAACGGACGCACCAAACGACGACGGCGGCGACGTCCCCCAAGGGCACAGCCCAGCCTAGCCTACAGAAACAAAGGTTGCTTCTGCCTCCCCATATCATATCCACGCAAGATTATCATCATGTCCATGTCCATGATGGTGGTTTATGATCCATTCCCGCTGTGCAGTGCGAAACGAAATAACTGAGGGAACCCCCCTGTTGCAATAAAAACCATAAACGCCTAATCCCTTCCTGTCTGTCATACCATGCCCATGCCCATGCCCGAAATGTATGCCGCGCCGCTGTATCCTTCCCTTCCGAGTGCTCTGCTCTGCTCTGCTCTGCTCGCCCACCCCAGTTTGCTCCCCTCCTCCGCTCCAAACAGGGAAGGGGGGCCAACCAAAGCCGGGAAGAAATAGCCCGGCCACACCTCTCGAGAGGGAAGAGACATGCCATCCCATCCCATCCCAGCCAGATGCGTCAAAGGAAAAGAGAGAAAGGAAAAAAACAAAACCCAGAATATGCAGGGGTATCTCCCAACCGAGTCACGCCAACCGACGTCCCACCAACCTGATGTAAATACCCTGCTTTATGTATGCCATCCGGCCCATATCGCCCGCCCGCTCGCCGGCCGCCAATATCCAGTTCTCTTTCTCCGGCTCGTATTCCGACCGTGTGTAAGAAACACAGAAGAGAGAGCGAGGAAGATCGAGAACCAAATGGATGGATGAATGGAGGAACAGGAAAAACGCGGCCGCCATTAACGCCGTGCCGTGCCGTGCCGTGCCGTGCTTGGATCCATGCTTTTTGCAGTTCCAAGCCCAAACCTGCCGTGTCCATGCCATTGCCATGCCTTGCTCCATTTCAAGACCCCTGTCCTGTCCGTTCTTGGAATGCCGTCATCATCATCAATCATCATCGTCGTAAAGTTTTTTTGTGCGTTTTTTTCTTGTTGTTGCGAGTTGTGTTCGACCATGTCGCGGAGAGCTGACAACTCAGTATTGTTGTGGGGGTCGTTGCTGTATCAACGTCTCATCTTGCGTCGTCGTCCGCGGAGCGGTAGGACGAGTGGTCGGAGAAAGCAATAGCAAGCGGCTCATTGCTTCGGCTTGAAAATGTCCGAGGTTGTCTGTTGAGAGCGAATGTCGGGAGCCGATCGGCAATGTGCCGAAGGAGTGTCAAAGGGACACATCGATCGAATCTCCCCGAGCAAGCGAGTCTGGCGGGGTGAACCAAAGTGTGCCGTTGTGTTGGCGCTGAATACGTTAAATGATGTAGTCGTCAAAATGAATAAGAGAAAGAAGTGCATGAACTTGAAAACGTGCCGAAAAGTCAACCAAATGACCCGGTCGGCTGGCCAAGATCGCATGCCAATGGTGGACGAGGCAACTCGTCCAAACAGCTGCATCAGACCGTAAGGGTTCTGGACCGGGTAGTCGAAAGAAAAGTGTCGAGTGGTCGCGACGTCAACCATCGCCATCGCGAGGCGTGACAGACAACCGAAAGCCGAGATGGCAGCGCCAGATGGTTCGCTGCAACGGCTGCCGAGGAGGGAGCCTACTGCTCCAATGACTCAATGGTCATGTCAAAAAGCTCCTCGCAGAAGCCGTCGAGCTCAACAATCTTGAATTGGTGCGCCCACTGCTCGGCAAACTCGGGCTCGCGCCAGGCCGACGAGATGTTGCGGCTCCAGCCGTACAGTTCAATGTTCCAGCCGTGGGCAAGCACTCGCTCGATGTTCTTCTTGAAGCCATCGGAGTACTGCGCCGTCGCAGCATCGCCAGTAGCGAGCACCATGGTCGCGGGCCTGGTGGTATCCATGGCGCTCTGGAGGATCTTGAGGTGCAGGAGCTCGTCCACACCCTGCTCTCCATGCTTCATGGGCCCCACAAAGCAGTCCTCGCCTGAAGTGTCAGCTCCAGACGTGGGCACATCCAGGTCGCGAGCCCCAGCCTTCGGCCTGCGCTTGCGCACAGGTGAAGCAGGCTTGGGAACGCGCTCCAGGATGTTCATCTCGTACTTGAGCTCTTTGGCTTGGACCATGTATCCAGGCCAGCGCTTGTTGTACGAGTTGGCCATAGAACCGGCGAGGATCCTCTTGGCGACATTTCGGTCGCGGGTGAGAATCGTGTCGAAGTTCTTGAATGAAAAGGCCGGGGCCATGACACGCTTGTTCACAGAGATACCGCGGCTCTCTTTCATGCTGTCGTAGAAACCGATGATGATGTTGGAGAGATCAATGAATATGTGCACGGGGTTGCGCGCGACGGAACCCGAGAAGCGATCAGAGCGCAGCTTGGCGTCGTCCAGCTTCAAGTCACCAATCTTGTGACGAACGTAGCGCTCCTTCCCGCGCTTGGTTGTCCAGTACTTGGGAACCAGCTGGTCGTTGCTGAACTTGGTCGCAACTTCGTAGCAGGTGAATCCCATCCAGGGCTGCTCCTTGGCCAGCTGGTATTTGGTGGTCTTGGAGTTCGGCGAGAAAGGGCTCGGCGAAGCTTGGACCTTGGTGTCTTGTCGAACGAAGTTGTCGACAATGTGAGCGCCGTTGTCAACAATGTGAGTGCCGTGCGCACCAAATGGATCGAGCGCAGCAGAAGGGTTGAACGCATTGACATAGGTGTTGTTAGCCACCATGCTGACAGGAACAGCGAAGAAGGCTTGGCTCAGTCCGGCGCCGAGATGGCCGCCCGAAGTCTGAGTGTGGGGATGAATGAAACGCGACGCAGGAGTCGGGGTCGCAACATCGGATCCGTCCTTGAGTCCCAGCTCCTCAGCGAGACTGGAAGGAAGCAGCTCGACGCCGCCATCTGTCTCATCCAGAAGGCCGGTCTCAGAGTCGAGGTCTGGGGAGGACGGGCTCTCGCCAGCAGAGCATCTGGGACTGTTCCAATGAGCGGAGTCGGACGAGGTTTCACTCCCGTAGTCCGGGACGGAGCCGTGGGGAGATGTGAAGGTGGCAGCAAGCTTTTGCTGGGGAGTGGTGCGGTTGCCTTCAATCTTGCCAGAGTGGAAATCAAAGGCCGTGGGGATCTTTGCGTCAGGAATTGTCTTGATGAACAACTCGTCTGCCAGGGTGGTATCGAAGGCACGGGGAGAGAAGGAGGTGTTGAGGGTCACGCCCTGCACTCGCTTCTTTGTGGCGGTGTGTCGGCCGGCTGTGAAATCAACTCTGCCCATGGCTGATGTCTCGTCGATCGCCGTGTTGGCAGAAACCTCACTGGGCGCGATGGTGGCCTGCTTGGGCGAACTGGGAGCTTGGTCGCGGATGCCCATCAGGCGCTCGTCCCTGGCCGCCTTCCAGCGGGCTCTGACTTGGACACCTGCGGAATCGAGAACCTTGTTGGAGACTTGCTTGGCGAGCTCCTCGGCAGGCGGACCATCCATGCCTTGCAATAGTGCATTGGCCAGGGCCAAAGCCGCCGCGCCCTCGGCTTTGTCTTGGGCGTCCTCGATCTGGTTCAGCAGCTCGAAGCGGCGCGCCTCGGATCGCTGGTAGTTGGTCGATCGGATCATGTCGATGACCTCGGGGTCGATGCGATCGACTTCATCCTGGAGCGTCTCGAGCTTCACTGTGTCATTCGGGCCCTGCTCCAGGCGGAACTCTTGGGCCGGGCCAGTGAAAAGCTGCGCCCGATCCTCGTCCGAGAGCTGCGTCAGGTAGTACGAGTGAATCGGATGGTCGAGAGAACAAGCACGAGTCCACTTGGCCAGAAGGTCGAAATCCGCGCCGAGGCGGCGGCCGTCGTGCTCGGCACGGCCGAAGTAAGTAGTCGGAGCCATGGCGTTTCTCTCATGAATTGGAGAAGTGGGAATCGGTGTACCGAGAATCGTCGACTTTTGGTTTGGGTCGTCAAGATGCAGCATTGGATCGCAAAGATGACCGAATGTGCAGGGAATCGAGAGCGGAGTTGAGGACCGCGAATCGGCGACCTCGGTGAGAGATGTGGAAGGTGGCAGTAGAGTTAATGGGAACCGAAGCTGAGTGTGTTCGTGGGATGCGAAGAGTGTGTGGTTGTGATGGGGAAATCGGGAGGAGAGGGTCGGGTTTCGCCCGGTCGATCGGTTTTATGGTTGGGCGATCGGGCGAAGAGAGGAACGGGGAGAATGGGATTAAGTTCGCGAGGCGGGGGTTTCGGGATTTGGCTCGCGCGGAAGCATGTTCGGGTTTCGGATTGTGGGTTTATTGTGCAGAAACGTCAAGGCGCAAGGTCTGGCGAGATGCCCTGCGTGGTGGGCAGGAACCCAGGTGGTTGTTTTGGGGTTCAGAAGCAAAGCGACCAGAACCCAAGGGGAGGTTGATGACTTGGCCAATGTGGGGCTTTTCGGCGTGACTTGGCTGCCCAATCGTGGGGAAACCCGCAGAGCCGCAGATTCAGGACCCTTGCGGTTCTCTCTCCTGCTGCCTCAACTGGATTGCCACGTCTCAACGCGTCTATTGAGCGAATGCCATTGCGCCCATTGTTCAATGTGTCTGAATAGGTGCAGGTAACCATGCTTGTATCGACAGCGCATTCGCTAAAAGCCTCCGTCTGAAATCGTGGCCACGGCTGCCCGCCCCGTGTCAGCACCGAGACTGGACGAGATAATAATTAGCATGCTGTGGCCATTCGGCACCGATTCCATTCTCGCGGCATGACTTGACACAACGAACTATGTTGGCGAGGTCTGTCATTCGTCGCATTGGTGCTCCTCCACAACCACCCTTCCCACCGCCGTCCCAACTTCAACTTCCCAATTATCACTTCCACAACACCCCCCTTCAATGCACTCCCGTCGCCATGGCAAACTCCCTCCCTGTCCAAAAGAGCAAACAGAAAGTGCCGGGCTGCATCCCCCCTCAAAAATGCGTCAGCCGCGAATCGAACGCGGGGCCCATCGATGGCAACGATGGATTTTACCACTAAACCACTGACGCAGGTTGATATGACTCGTGTGAGTTGTGGTCCGGAGTGAGACTCTCCGGTTTTGTTGAGATTGTGGGTGGGTTGTGGGTTGTGGGTTGTGCGGGTCCGGGAAGGTCTCGAAGCGGAGGGTTGGATCCGGGCCGCCATCCGGCCAGTTGGGGCCTGGTTTGATGACCCCTGGCTACTGGGCGGCGGGGCAGCCGGCCTGGATGCTACACCAGGGTTGGGAGGTGAGGTGACCTAGGTGAGGTGAGGTGAGGTGGGATATTGGCCTTCTAGGCTCATCAAGTCGTGTCGAGTGACAAAATGTGTGGCAAGTCAAGAGGTGCTTTGGTTCAGGGCGGTTCGCGCCGTGCTTTGTGGGTTTTGGAGTGGTGGGGATCAAGAATGACTTGTAAAATATCAAGACTCCCCAGTAAAAGCCTCGGCCATCGAATTTCAAGGTTCAAGGACATTCGTGTCCGCGACTTAGCAAGGTCAAATATCACGAACACGGTGGCATCTGCTGCCACTCATCACCATGTTCAACCGACCTTCGCGGTCGGTTCACATTACGAGACAGGCTCGCCAGCACCAGCAAAGACAACCCACAACAACTAAAAACCCATCGATGGATTGCATTGCGCTCATTCCTACATGTGTAGTCAATCGTACAGATTCCCATCCCAAACACTCAGGCCCCAGCCCGTCAAACAAACGAACCCCAGGGACCTGGAATAATCTCTCCCCAAGTCCGGAAACAGCCCGCGCAGAGGGGGTATGGTATATCCGTTCCTGAATCCCGAGAACGCTTTTCCCTTTCCTTCCCAAACCCCAACAAACACCAAGCAACAGACAACAACAACAATATCAACGCCGTAGCCCAGCCCTGCCTTGCTCAAGGTAGCCCAGCGCTAACCGTCCCGAGTGAGCCAACGAGCCGAATAAAATGATAGACGGCCGCCATACCAGACCCATGAAAAAAGAAAATCAGAAGGGGAAGAAGAACCGTAAGAACGGAGGAAGAGGTAGAAAAAGCCACAAGAAAGTAGGACACACAGACAAACAGCCCATCCTACTTCAAATTCTCACGCCTCTCCACCACCTCCTTAATCCACTCAGGCCTCCAGTGCTTGCGATGAATAAAATCATCCTCAAACTCCTTCTTCTCCCTCTCCGTCATGGTACCCCTCGCGACAGAGTCGTCGACAAACCACTGCAGGTTGCGCACGCGCATCTCTTCCTTGGTCATGGTCTTGGCCGCCTCCTTGCCCTCGCGCATCATGCGGTTCCAGTTCTCGATGCCGCCGATGGCCTCGTCGAGGACGGCGGTGCCGCGGTCGATCTCGGCCGCCCAGGCGACCAGGACCTTCTCGAGCATGTCGGCCTGCTCCTTCTGCTCCTCGTCGGCGCGGCGCTGCGCCTGGCGCTCGCGGAATGCGGCGAGCTTCTTGTTGGCCTCGTGCTCGAGGGCGAGGGCCTCGTCGCGCTCCTTGCGCTTGCGCGCGCGCTCGGCGCGGAGCTCGCCGATGGTGGCCAGGTGGCGGACGCTGTGGCCGAGGCCGGCGTGCTGCTCGGCGACGCCGTTGGTGGGGCGGTTGAGCGGCGGCGCCGTGAAGAAGAGGACGCGCCCCTGCTCGTCGCGCTGGAACTGCTCGCGCACCTCGGCGGGGATGGCCGCGTCGACGGGGTCGGCGAGCGTGTACACCTCTGGGGCGCGCGGGACGTTGTAGACGTGGCCGGCGCTGCCGGCGTGCGGGTGGGCCGCCATGCTGGGCGCGGGCGCCATGGGCTGGCGAGAGGGCGTCATGGCTTGGGGGGCGGGATGCACCGGGCGGTGGTGCTGGTCGAAGGCCGGAGCGATGTGGGCGGGTGTCTGGTATTGCATCGGCTGTGGAGCCATCTGGGGCTGCACTCCGTACTGCGGTGGGTACGCCTGGGGTGGGTAGTGCGGGCTTGGCTGCATTTGTGCCATGCCAGGATGTTGCGGCACGTGCATGGCCATCGGCGGCTGCGGCTGGAGATGGACTGGTGTCTGGTGAGGAGCAGGCTGTGGAACCGGTCGTGACTGGAAGTGCTGCATCTGGAAATGAGCGGGCGACGGGGCCGGCGCAGGCGCGACGGCGGCGGGATGGTGATAGGTCGGTGTTCCTGCCATGCCGACGTTGGCCTTGATGGGGACCTGCGTGGGCGCCATGGCGAGCGGCACAGGTGCGACCGCCGCGGGCAGCGGGTTGGGCTGAGGAGGGGGCGATGCCTTCATGGTGGTCAGCTTATGCTTTCCTTGTAGAACTGACGAATATCCGTGGATGAGAGTGGGAGGAAGGTGTTGGGTCGCGCGAACAAGCTGGAAGGGCGGAAAATGCAGGAAGATAAAGAAGGTGGGAAAGGTAAGCGTCGCAGCACCCAAGCCAAAACTGTGCAGGAGGAGCAAGTGCCAGATGACACGCACCGCGAGGGGCGCGACATCTCGGGCTTGAACAGCTGCAATAAATGCGGGTCCCCAGACACGATAAAGCTGCAAGGGAAGGATGATGGAACTCACATTCGGCTCTCGAGGACGACGATGCACGGCTCCAATCAAGGGCGGCGCGTTCGGGCTCCTCCAGGTCGGCTTCGGGGGGTCGTCGGTCTCTTTGGCATCAGCCTGCAGCAGATGCTTGATCGGACTTGGCACCTTTCGCAGATTCCGCGGCACGTCGAACAGGTCCATCTCGTAGTCCTTCTCGCGCACCTCGTCCGGCAAGCAGCTCGTCCAAGTCTTGATCTCGTTGAACTTGAACTTCTCCTCGTTGTACCGCGCCTTGCAGACGTACACCGACTTGTCGGCCGGCAGCCCGCGCGGGCGGCCCCTCGGATAGCGGGTGATGAACATGACGAAGCACCGGTCCTCGACGTCGTCGATGACGTGGTCGCGGTACTGGCCCGTCTTGACGACCTCATTTTCGTAAAAATGCTTGTCGAACCGGTGGACCGTCTGCTCGGGGCGGTAGTACCAGCATGCATTTACCCATTTCTGGCCGGCCGCATCCGACCAGGTCCGGTAGATTTGCGCGACAATGGGTTTCGACAGATCATTAGGGTTCCGAATATGGACCCAGTCGCCTGCACAAGAGTCAGTCATATCCTGTAGCTGAAGGCGTCAGATCGTATACTCACCCACTCTCCAGATCTCCCCTCGGTGCTCGATGCCGGCCAGGGGCAGCTTGCCGTCCTCGTCCCGGAAGTCTTCATCAGGCTTGGCCTTCTCCTGCTCGGCCAGGATGCGTGCCTGGCTGGCCAGCTCCACGGCGTCCTGGTAGACCTCGCTGCCCTCCTCGTTGAACTCCTTGGCATTCTCAAACATGAGCTCGAGGTCCTGAAGAGCCTGGTCGACGGACTGGTACTTCTTGCGCTTGTGCTTCTTCTTGATGTAGTCCAGCGCAATGGGATTGCGGATGGCGTCGTAGTACTCCGGCAGCTCGGCTTTGTCAGGGAGCCTCTCGAAGTGGAGGATGCGCAGCTGGCCGCTCTCGCCCTTGAACCGGCGCAGCCCCTTAAGAATCGCCTGGATACGGGCCTCGAGCGGTGTAAAGACCTTGGGGGGCCTGCCGCGCTTCTTCTGGGTATCATCGCCCTCATCTCCGCCCTTCCTGGCTCCCGACTGCCGGCGACGCCTCCCTGGGCGGCGACGGCCGCCTTCGTCGTCGGAATCCTCGTCCTCGTCATCCTCTTCCTCCTCGTCGTCGTCCTCCTCTACGTCTTCCTCGTCGTCTTCAGGCGGCGGCGAGTCCTCGAATTCGGGCAAAGGGCCTAGGTCCGGAAGCACGGCATCCTCGGCGGCGACGGAGCCCTCCTTTACCATCTCGGCAAGCTTTTCCTTAAAAACCTCCAACAGGCGGCCGGCATCGGAGAAGATGGGGGCAGAGGGCCGGTTATAGACCTGGGCATTGTGGCATATGCGGGTGACATCGTGGACAAACTCGTTGAATGTCCTGTACGTCTTCTTGCCGAGCTTGGCCTGCACAGGAATCTAGGTCAGCCGGCGTGTTCTGGGCATCAATTGGTTCACGGTCAACCCACCCGAATGGTGCTGAAAGCCATGGGCTCTTTGATGACCTCAAAGTAGTCGGGGAGGCTGCGCTTGTTGACCAGGCGCTGGAAGCCCGAGGCGATCTCGTGGTCCCTGGGTAACCAATCAGCATGCTGTCGCATCGCGTAGCGACATGTGAAGGGGGGGCCAAGACTTACTCCCCGTCAACCTTGATTGTGTAGCGGCACAAATACTCGGACGTGTCTTTGATGAGCTGCAGCAGGTTGCGCCACTCCTCTTCTTGCCGGGCCTGCTCGTCCATGTCGTCGGGCTCGCCGTCTGCGTCGGCATCGGCATCGGCGTCGGCATCGGGGTCGCCGTCGGCATCGACGTCCATCTCGTCGTCCTCTCCGCGGGCGGGGCTGTCGGCGTCCTCCATCTCGACATCGTCGTCGACGTCGCCCTTGGCCTCGATGGACTCGCGCACCTCGATCGCGTCATTGGCCATGCTGCTTCGCCGTTTCCGGGGGGTCGACCTCGTCGCGGTCGGGGAATTGTGCGACGCCTTCTTGGCAGGCGACATCTCGCCGCGGCTGGGCCGTTCGCGCAGGGTGGGCATCGCGGATCGCGGCACAGAGTGCAGGGTTTCCGGGACTCTTGACGCGCAGAGGGTACCTCGACCGACCGAGTCAGTTGCGACTTGAAATCTCCACAGCGAGAGAGATGCACGCAGCGGTGTTGAGCGCGATTGGGGAATGGCCCCAGCGGTTATCGGTAACGCGCTAAGGCCCCGATAACTGCCTAGCGCCTCCAGGTGCCGATCCACACAGGGACGGTGTTGATCCGTGCGTCAGGTCTAATTCAGATCCACCTCGTGAGAGCCACTGTTAGTTGGCAACCTGAAACGGCTCACTGTCGTCCCATCAAGGCTCCAGGTGACCTTCTTTCCCCTTCGGTTTGCTGACTCTGTACTGCCAAAGCACCTCACACACGTTCTTTGATATCAACTGATAATTCTCAGCCCTGCTTCTCCTACGAACTCTCCGTCTTACCTTATCCTCCAAAAGATCAGCAACCCAGAAACAGCACCCACACGTCCCAAAGTCGCCCACTAACTCGCCCTGTGACGTCGGCTCCCTGATCAGCCCGGGCATCCAGATTGGGCAACTCCCACCCGACCAGCGACCTCGGCCTGCAACTTGGCTTTTAGCTCAACCTGGAAGGAAGCGCCCCTGTCGAACAGCTTCTGTGACCTTCCAGCGGTTTGCTTCTTGGCCCAACTGCCAGGTCACGTAAGTTACAGGAACCAAAATCTGAGGGGGGGTTGACAAAACCACGCCTTTCGTCCTAGACAAACTTAGCCCCTTGGGTCACCGCGCTGGACAAGAGATATAAAACGGTTGACTGATTCTGTGCCAGTTGTTCTTTATTTTGGCCTTCTCCAACATTCAGTTCTACACCTCAGAAGACTTCTCGGTATATATGCGTTCATTCCACTGCACATATTTGTTGGGTTGCTGAGTGTCCTCGCAGGAATCTGCCACCAAATACTCAGTTCAAATCGCCAGCTGCTCGCTCACGAGCTTTGCCTTAGAACCTTGCATTTGCCAATACGGTGCCTTCTTAAAGATGCTCATTCAAATCAGTCTCCGCTCGCCAAACGGGCAGTCCAGGGTCCAGATTGAGGACGATGCGACCTTGAAGGAGCTGGTTGAGCTTATCAAGGCCAAGACGGAACTCAGCAACTTCTCGCTCAAATATGGCTACCCCTTGAAAAGTCTCGATATCAGCCCATCATTGCAAGATGCGAGCATAAAGGACCTCAAGCTCAGGGGCGAGACCATTGTTGTTGCCCCTGTCGACACCGCACCACCAGTCCCTGCACTGCAGCCCGCATCCGCCGAGCCCGAGCCGAAACCGTTCAAGCCAAAAGGGATAGAGCCGGACGAGACATCGCTGGAATGGCCTGAAAGAGGCGGCCATATTGGTAGGGCCCCCACGTATGGGCGGAAAGAGCGTGGCTAACAAAACCCTTAGTGCTTCGTGTCATGCCGGATGACAACAGCTGCATGTGTAAGTAACACCTTGTTGCATACAACACACTGCAATGCAAACACTAACACCTCCGCAGTCACGGCTTTTGGTGGCGCCATCGGCCTGGAGAACCCGTCCAAGACACTCCGAAACCAGGTGGCCGACTACATCCTGAACCATCCCAACGAGTACAACAAGGCCATCCTCGGTGAAGAGCCCCAGCGTTACACCACCCGGATGCGGCAGATGGACACCTGGGGCGGCGCCATCGAACTCTCCATCCTCTCCGACATCTACAACCTCGAAATCAGCTCCCTGGATGTCAAGGTATGCCCCCCTCCCCTGCCCTCAGCAGCCCCTGCCTGAACCCGGCCACTAACACCCCAGTCAGTCCCTCCGCGTCGACCGCTTCGGCGAAGGCAAGTCCAACCGTGTCATTATCCTCTACTCGGGCATCCACTACGACAGGATAGCCTTCTGCATGGACCTGAGCTACCCGGTCGAGGTGGACGTGACGCGCTGGGCGACCGACGACGACGAGGTCCTCGACAAGGCGCGCCAGCTGGCCCAGCGGCTGCAGAACATGCACTACTACACCGACACGACGGATTTTGTCATCAAGTGCGAGGTGTGCAACTGGATCGGGCAGGGCACGCGGGAGGCGGCCAGGCACGAGCGCGAGACGGGGCATGGGCAGTTTGGGGAGATGCAGATTACTGATTGAGGGGGTTGGGCGTATGAGTGTGTTTATGGGGGGGCTAGAAAGCGTGTGGTGATATAGCGAGCATTTGTGCCATCTGGTTTTGCCAAAAGCGAAATGCAGAATATCACAATTGTTGTCATGGCATGGACACGGCGAGTGTTGATCCAGCAGACTTGATCTCCTCCTAACACAGCATTTGAACATACACCGTATCGATGACACACCACCAACACAAAACAACAACCACACCCCCCTTTCTCCCTGCCACCCTCCTATTTATAAGTCAACCCCCCACCAAAACTAACCTCCCCCCCCCCCCCCCCCCCCCCCCCCCCCCCCCCCCCCCCCCCCCCCC
>MU854539.1:0-47542 GCA_033296685.1 Parachaetomium inaequale | reverse complement strand
CGGTCTTCCCCCTCGCCAAAAACCCCTTCACATCCCTCCCCCTCCGCACCTCCCCCTTCCCTCCCACCACAGCACCAGCACCAACAGCAGGCGCAATAACCGTCTCATCCATCAGCTGCTGCCAGCGGGCGAGATACATCCCCGGCCCCGAAAACGATGATCTCTTGATTCCTTCCCCTGAAAGAGCCTGAGGTAGAGCCATGGCAAAGGGGGGGTTAGGGCTGGGCGAGCGCGGGGTGGAGCGGCCTGAGCGGGACCAGTAGGAGGGGGAGAAGTAGGATGGGGTTGTTGGGGCTGTTGTTGTTGCTGCTGCGGAGGGGGTTGTCGGGGCGGTAGGGGACATATTGTCGAGGATGTGTTGCATGCGGGTTAGGGAGAGGGTTTCCCGGTCGGAGAGGTAGGTTGCGTGGGCGTTGATGGCGGGGAGGATGCGGGATTTGGTTGAGGGGGGGAGGGAGGCGAAGAGGTCCTGGAGGGGGGTGCTTAGGGCGCCAGCGGCTCCGGAGCGGGGGTGGTTGTTGTCGGTGGGTTTAGGGGGGTGGGAGGCTTCGGGTTTGGGGGGTTGTCGAAACAGCTTGATTGTGTCCTTTGCCCAGGCGCAAAAGTTGTCTCTGATCTCGGGGCATTGGCTGGCTACCTGGTGAAGCCAGTTGTAGAGAAGCTGGCGGTTGTTCCTAAGGAGGAGGACGTAGTCTTCCACTGAGGGAGCACGGGTTTCTGATGCGTCGGCTCTGGGCGTCAAAGAGCCCAATAGTCCCGAGGCGCCCTTTTTGGCCTTGCTCACGTTGATGAACTCGGTTATGAAGCCCTCAGCCGCCGATAGGTGCTCGCGGAGATCGACCTTTTGGTGGATGGTCCTGATCATGGACTCGAAGCTCGCGACGGCGTCCTTGATGGCTTGGGTAAACAGGTCGGGATTCTGGCGACAAAAGGCATTGGTGATCTCGTCGCGGTCTCGGGCTGCAAGCAACGCTGAGAGATACTCCAAACACTGCGTATGCTGTGTCTCTGTGAGCGAGGCTAACAGGGTTGGGTTTGAGCGCTCCAGAATCGTGGCCACGATGGACTGGCCCTTTTGGGTGCTGGCTTTCCGGGTGGCATCGTGCTCGTCTCTTGTCTTTGTGAGGTAGTTTTTGATTGCGGCAAGCTGCTCTTTGGTGGCTCCCTTTGCCTTTTCGATGGCCTCGGCAGCTTTGCGAAACTCGGAAGCGTCCCATGACAAGACGAGGGAGATAATTCTAAAAGGGTTAGACCTCATCTCGAGGAATCAGACCTGAACAGACTCATACCTTTGCAGAAGGTTCATGCCATCGTCAGCGTTTTGGGTCAGGCCAACCCAGTTCGAGAGCGCGCCAACGCCCATCTTGGCCAGGAGCAGGCGCATGATGCCATTGAGCATACTTGCGGCATTGCCAATGCGGAGTGTCTGCTTGACCATGGAGTACGGTAACAGCCTGTGCACATTCTCCAGCAGCTTCAACAAATAGGTGCCCTCGGGCGACAGGATAAAGATGTGGTGTATGAGGGTTGCCAGACTAAAAGCAAGTCAACACGCACCTTCAGCCAACCGACTGCAACTTGAAACTCACTGAAGTATGATGTAGTCTGCGGCAGCCTGTACCCCTGGAGAGTGCTCTTCAAGACTCTGTTTCTCTGCCGCACAGGCGAAGAGTTCCTCGATCAGGTTTCCGTAGACGAGCTCCTGCACACCATCGTCCCATGCTCTGACGAGGTCCTGGGCCTTGGACCTGTCATACTCCCCATGGAGGTTTCGATTTGGGCCATTTTCGACACCCCCGAGAATGCCTCTCGATACAGCCTCGTGAATCGCGGACGCCGCAGTGGCCAGGGTCTTTCTAGTACCCAGCACCCCCTTGTCGTATGATTCCGAAAGCTCGGCCTCGGCAAGCTTCTCCAAGACGCCCTGGAACCTCACATGCCAGAACGGCGGAGGCAGATCCCGAACGCCTGGGAACGGCAGCACAATGCTCCGGAGCACGCTGGCCAGCAACGGCGCTGCTGAAACGGAGGCATATGACGGCGCGCTGGTGGATTCAGGGGAGCGGCGGCCAAATGGGTACCCATACTCGGATATGGTACCCGGGTGCTTGAAGCTCTCCACCTCTGCATAGGTCTCGTGGTGGGTGAGAATGTCGAAGAGGGCGTGCAGTTGGGATGGAGTCAGGGGTTCGGAGGCCTCGGGCGCGGAGGCAAGCGAAGCCGCATGTCTCTGGTCTTCCATGGTGGCGTACGCGAACCCGAGTTTCACAAAGTGGTGGTGAGAAAGAGGCTCGGCCGAGTCTATCCGAGACCAGCAAAGGGGTACCAAGGGTCGATCGAGGTGGTCGACAGATGAGCAGGACAAGGCTGGGGCGTTCACAGCGGCCGTAGGGGGTGAGCTTTTGTCAGCCCATGTTGGCAGCGACGGCCGCGGGCCAGGATGGAGGCGTTGCTGATCACTGAGAGCTCCTTGTTTCCTGGTTGAGCTGACGTTGTCATCTGCCAGTTCGTGGCCCGGCAAAGGTGGGGGGCACGGGAGGACGGGGAGGTTGAGGAGCAGCCCTAACCCTGGTATGGGTCTCATCTCGAATCTCTCACGCCACTGGCTGAGGAGCTGACCTTCAACTTCGTTCCCACTTCAACGCGGCTTCCAGGTTCCAGTGCCATCAACTGAACGAACGACCCACCATGCCAGTGGCCAACTGCCCTCCTTAGCAGTCCTGTCTGGTCTTTCTCAAACCAAGTACGCCCGGAACCGGGCAATCGGCTCGCAGGGACCTGCAAATGCAATGCAAAGTGCAAAGCGGCTCCTGGCATGTTTGCGCCCTGGGCCTGCGCACGGCATCCGCTGCGGCGATACACACATGGATGCATCCGCCCGATGTGCCGGCGCGTTCTCGACGACGAGAGTGACGTTGAGCCACCATGGAGCCTCGAGGACATGGTCCGCCTCCCAGTATTAGACGAGTGTCCTGCCCTGCAGAGTTCCGGCACGGTACAACCAAGCCGGCTGTCATGCCGACTATGGTGGTTTGATGGACTGGCTGGAACTGGTCGGTGTTGGGTTGTGGGAGTGAAGCCCAGTCGTGCTGGGCCGATGATGTGCTGACAGACGGGCATCTCTTCCCCCAGCATCAACCGCGCCTTCCACCACCGCCTTCGCCAACCAGTTCTCTGGAAGCGGCCTGGCAATATCGGGCATGTGCGTCCTGGGGAGCCTGGACGCAACCGGAGCTTAAAATGCCACGGCCTGGGCAGTCCCGTCATGAATCCTCCCTTCACATCTCCGACACCACCACTTCACCATCACCTTATCCACCACCCCATGAAACAAACCAGTCAACATGATTCTTGAAACATTATTTCCTCTCCTCTTCACGAGTTGGCTCTCTGCCACCGTGTCTGCCGAAACCGCCGTCCACGATGACCAGTTCCGGCCAGACCACGTCCTCAGGGTGGACATTGCCCAGGTGCCCTCGGCCTGCGAGACGCGGCAAGACGTGGTCGTCAACGGGACCTCCCCGGGGCCAGCAATCCATCTGCGCCCCGGCGCCAGGACCTGGATCAGAGTCTACAACGACATGCCAGACCAGAACCTCACCATGGTAAGCGACGGGCGCAGAGGCGCTGCTCCCAGCAACGCAGACTGACCGGTCTCGCAGCACTGGCACGGCCTCTCCCAACGGTTCGCCCCCTTCTCGGACGGGACTCTGTCCGTCTCACAATGGCCCATCCCCCCGGGGCATTTCTTCGACTACGAGATTGAGACCCAACTCGAAGATGCCGGCTCCTACTTCTACCACTCACACGTCGGCATGCAGGCCCTGAGCTGTGCCGGCCCGTTGATCGTCGAAGACTGTGGACCCTCGCCGTACCACTACGACGACGAGCGCATCCTGCTGTTCCAGGACCACTTCCAGAAGACGGACGATGACATGATTCAGGGCCTGAGGGCCGTCCCGTTTACCTCGACCGGAGAGACAAGCGGCGTCATACTGAACGGCAGGGGCGTTGCTCTGGGCCAGACATCCATTGAGGGTCCCTCGGGCGAAGCCAATGGCTTCTTTGGAAGCCGCCGCTTCTCGGCTTCTGGCGCCGTCAATGGCACCTCGAAGTCGTGGAACCGCATCCTCGGAGACGACCTGATCAAGCCCCCGAGCGACTGCACGCTCCCGGTCATCGACGTCGAGCCGGGCAAGACATACCGATTCCGCTTCATCGGTGCCACTGGCCTGTCCCTCCTGTCAATGGGCTTCGAGGACCACAGCGACTTGACCATCATCCAGGTCGATGGCAGCGAGTACAACGCACCGGTGATGGTTGACCATCTCCAGCTCGGTGGAGGCCAGCGCTTCGACGTCCTCTTCGAAACCAAGACCCTCGAGGAACTCGGCAAGGAGGGTAACAAGACCACCTACTTCCTCCAGTTTGAGACTCGCGACCGTCCCGAGCCCTACCGCGGCTACGGCGTACTCCGGTACAACCTCGACGCACCAATCCCCCCCGCGCCATGGGCGGAAGTCCTCGCTCTCCCCGTCGAGGTCAACGACTGGCTCGAGTACACGTTGGAGCCCCTCTACCCGTCCAGCAACACCTGCCCCTCAGCCGAGGAAGTCACGCGCCGCCTCATCTTCGAGGCCGAGGAAAAGATCGACCCTACGACCGGCCGCCTGGTCTGGCAGCTCGCCCATACGTCGTGGAGCGACACGACGCGCGACAAGCCCGTGCTCGTCGACATCTACGAGCGCGGCGAGGCCGCCATGCCCGACTACGAGGCGGCCCTGGCCAACGAGGGCTGGGACCCGGCCACGGGGCTCTTCCCCGCGCGCAAGGACGAGGTGCTCGAGATCGTGATCCAGAACACGGGCTCGCAGTTCGCCGGCGCCAGCGGCATCGTCGAGACGCACCCCTTCCACGCCCACGGCCAGCACTACTACGACCTGGGCAGCGGGCCGGGCCTGTACAACGCCGAGGAGCACCATGCGCTGCTCGAGAGTCTGGGATACACGGCCGTCAAGCGGGACACGACGATGCTGTACCGCTACGGCGAGGGCCAGGTGGCGCCCGGCGAGCCGGCGGGATGGCGGGTGTGGCGGATGCGCATGGAGAATCCTGGCGTGTGGATGGTGCACTGCCATATTCTGGCGCACATGATCATGGGTGAGTGACTGACACGCATCTCAGGAGTCTGTTGGCTTGTGGCTAACCGGTGTCTGGCAGGCATGGAATCCATCTTTGTGGTTGGCGACGCCGAGGACATTGCGACGATCCCGCTGCTCGAGAGCCAAAACTACTTCACCTATGGTGGCAGTGTCTTCGGGAATGACACGCACGCGCCAGAGGTTCATCACTATTTCGACGGGAAGAACAAGTGTGGTGCTCCTGGGCCAGCCGAAGGCCATGCCGTCGGCCACAACACGACGTAACACGGGAAGCGAGACTGCCTCTCCCCAGCGCTGGCGATATTTTGGAGGAAAGTCAGCGATTGTTTGTTTGCTTTTTAACTAGATTGTAGTAATATATCTGCATCGTCAAGACCATCGCCCCTTTTGCTTGTGTTGTTGGCGATCTCGTCGGCCAGCGGCCTTTGCCTGAAGAAATGCCCTGTGTTGAGCCAGACCGTCATGATCAGCCATGGAGCTCATATTGCTCTCCTTTCCATCCGCGTTCTTCTGCTTCCGTTTATCGACCCACATAATACGCTCGTTCTCACAGTCTCGGCCACTATTCATCGCCTACCATCGCCGTGTCCAAGACCCAAGAACATCAACAACGCCTTCTTCGTACCTCTCCTATCACCATCAGCACCACCAAAATGACCTTCCTCACCGCCGCCCTCACCGCCGCCCTCCTCTAGGACTACTAGCGCGACTTCTTCTGGGGAGGCGACGGCCATTGGGAGGGAAAGGGATGGGGCGGCGGTGTCTACGCTGACGACGGTTATAACGGCGGCTGAGTCTGCGGCTGTCTGTGGTGTGAGCTGGCGCCGACGGGATGCGAGGGCGAGGCTGCGTCGAGTTGTCTGAATTGGGGCGGCGGTGCCCACGGTGGTTGGGGAGAGGTAGGTGTGTTGGGGTGGGGGTTGCGGCGGGTGTTACGATGCGTGCGACTGCTTGGGTTGGTGCTTGCTTGTTTAGGTTGGATTGGGGCCGGTCTGTATGTTAGTAGGGTGTACGGAGCTCCGACTGATAATGGCAATTGGCCTCTGGTTTCCATTTGTGCAAGAGGCAATGGCACCGCGGGTTTTCTTCCTTTTTTTGCAGCTTTTGATGCCATCTCCAAATCAAATTGGAGGAGAGTTGGGGAACGCCAACTTGGCCAGGGCGGTAACGGGCGGCGGTATCATGGAAGCTCCCCTTTCGGTTAGCGGAGGCAGGCCAACCCCTTCAATCTTGCCCTCGGCCTCATCCACTGGGCAACCAACGGCCAGGCACATTCATCGGCGGCTGGGGATTCTCCACCTCAACACTGGCAATTCCCGCCATCCCGCGTTTGCTCGCATCACCTCTCAGATTGTCGACAGCGTGCGCCCCAGAGCTTGATGCGTCTTGATCGAGTCTCGATTTTCGACTTTTTCCTCCGCTCCCCTGCTCAAATCCCCATTTCCATCCCTCTTCTCCCACTGGCATAGTTAAAGTCGGAGTGACGTGTTCTTGTGCGATTGCGCAGCTGCGACGGGCGAATTGCAGCCGGCACCGATTGACCTCGAACCCTCTCTGCTCGACACGAATTTCTGGCCGTTTCACTTTCTCAAAAATCCAACTGGTGCACCTCAGGTTTCGGTTGCTTCCATCATCGCAACATGTCCTCGGACTCGGAGCCATCGGCGCAGGTGGTCAATGGCCTCCCCGACGCGGGGCAGGCAGCCCTGATGGATGAGCCCTCCACGCCGCTCGACGACGAGTCCATTGTCGCCTCGTCGCAGCAGAGCATCCCCCCGACCGAGGTTCCCGACTCCCCGATTGATCCTATCTCGTCGTTCCACACCGAGCTCAATGACGACCGCACGACGGCCGCCGTCATTCCGTCATCGCTCACCCCGCCCCCGTCGTCGCAGCTACACATCATTGCTGGCGCCGGTGCTGCCAATCCCCTCGGCTACGTCAGCTCACAACGCTCGGGCATCTTTTCGCCGCCGGCCACTGGGGTTAACGGCGTCAAGCGGGAGAGCGCCGCCGCCGAGTTTGCTACCCCGACCCAGTCCCAGATCGCCGACGCCTCGGTCGAAGAGCTCCGGAGCTTGCTCCAGGGGTGCATGGCCGAGCAGGCGCGGCTCAAGATGGAGGCCGCCCACCACAAACTGCAGTTTAACATGCTCAGCATGCGGGCCGAGGACGACACGAAGCGCGCCGCCGTCGAGCACGAGATGACCAAGAAGGAGGTACAGGCGCTGCAGCAGGCCGAGTGCGCACGCCAAGCCCGTCGCGACATCACCACAGCATCCGAGTCGACACAGGCCAAGTTCCTGCAACTCAAGGTCCTGCACGAACAGGCGCTCGAGGAGAACGATACTCTACACAAGAAGGTCAAGGCGGCGAGGAAGGTCATCCAGCAAAAGGAGGACGAGATTGCCAGTCTGGCAGATGAAAGGGAGATGCTCCTGAACCGTATCAGGGAGAACCGCGAGCACTTCCACCTCCTCTGCAGCCCTGGAGGTATGTTTCATGGGGCCGTGACACCCAAGGCCCAAGCTACAAGCCCTCAGCAGCACCGAGTCACCCCGCGACAGACGCCTAGGGCAGCACACCGGGAGAGCCACCGGGACCCCCACCAGGAAGGTTTTGCCGTCTTGCTTCAAGCGCTCAGCCAGGACAACAACAGCGCTCCATCGACCCCGCTCATCGGCCAGCGTCCAGCACCCCGTATCCCCCTGAAGCACACACGCAACGTCCAGTCCATGTCTTCCCTGCCGTCTACCCCGCTGGGCCGTACCGCCGGACACAGTCGCGGCCTCCTCCCGTCGATCGATCTCGTCCCCCAAACCGAGCCGCCGCAGCGCCACACGCGCTTCATGCCCGAAACACCAGCCACGCCTAAGGGGCGGGAGCAGCGCAAGAGCAGGGAGAGCACCATCTCCGCCGAAGACAACCAGGAGCTCGCACGCCAGGCACTGCAGTCCTTTGTCTCCCGCGGGTCGCAGCACTCCCAAGGCTCGCGTCGGCGTCTGTCAGACGAGGAGGCAGAGGCGGAAATCTATGAGAGCCAGGCCAGCCAGGCGGCTTCGGAGATGCTCCGCCGCGACCCCCGCGAAAGCTTTGAAGTGGCCGCCTCGGTCGGGAACTCTAGGGACGGCACGCCGGCGGCCGCGGATAGGAGCGCCAAGCTGCAGGCGAAGCTGTTTGGCGGGCTGAATAAGAGCGGTCTATCGTCGCAGGGGAAGCGCAAGTTTAGCGGACAGCATGGCGAGGTCGCCGACGGGTATGCGGCGCATGACCGCGTCACGAGCCCGACTAAGAAGTTGCGGGAGGTTGGCGGGTTGCGGGACCCGGGCCGCGTGGGACTGGGAATACAGTATGGCAGGGAGGTGTAGGCTGGGTATGACGAGCTGGTGAGGGAGTGGTTTTTCGGTTTTTATTCTTATCGGGCAACGGCGCAACAAAATTCTTATTCAGAGCGGGCTTCAGGGTTTCGACGGGCATGATACCTACGAGAACGGCACTTTCAGTCCTCGGCGAATGGGTCCAATGGCTCCAACGGCGTACGCAGTTGGTTGGTAACGGCCGAAGGGTGTATTTGAGGTGGCCGATAGGCGGCGTTGTTTTGCAGACGGGCTCAGGGATGCTTCTCAGACTGGCTCCGGCTTTGGGTGCTTGTAGGCTAGGCGGACAACGCTGAATCGAATTGCTCTTGGATTTCAGGCACTGATCTAGTGGAGGTGTTATTGCCCCGTGATGATACCGGCTTCACCCGGATATCGAACCCGTCCCTCACGCCGCTAAGGATCGGTTGCTTCGGGGCTCGGTACCCCAGGGTGGGGACCCCGCGCTGCCGAGTTGCATTGCCGCCATTCGCTTTCCGGGTCTGTGTTTTCCCCCTCCACTTGCCGGGGACTCGCATCTCCACCTACATCGCGGCCGCGAGTTATCCCGAGTGAGTGTCGTCGGGGAGGTTTCAAGAACTCTGGTGCTCCCCTAGCTTTCTCCTGTTTTGCTCTTGTTTTCTTGCCATTTCAGATACCCCGGTGTTGGTCTGTATTCCGTCGAGTGACCTGCGTTTTCCATCTTGTTGTACCTCGATCTCAACTGCCGAAGCTGTGTGAACTAGCAGCCGCCTACTTCGGTGCTCTACATCGGAGGGCCCTCCCACCTCTCACACCGTTTCATTCCACCACAAACAGACCCTCACGCACAACGACACCATGACGGCCCTCCCGAAAGGCATCAAGGCCGTCCTGGCCAAGGCGCCGACCGACGTGGTCATCCTCTCGTCGGTCCGCACCCCGATCTGCCGGTCGTACCGCGGCCAGCTTAAGGACGCCTACCCGGAAGAGCTCCTGTCGGTCGTGCTCCGCGCCACGCTCGACAAGAACCCGCAGCTCGACCCGGCCGCCATCGACGACGTCGCCGTCGGCGTCGTGCTCAACGAGCTGGGCGGCTCCAAGGCCGCGCGCATGGCCATGAACCACGTCGGCTTCCCGTCAGCAACCTCACTCTACACGGCCAACCGGGCGTGCGCCTCGTCCCTCCAGAGCATCGCCCTCGTCGCCGCGCAGATCCGCACGGGCATGATCGACGTCGGCGTCGGCGCCGGCATGGAGAGCATGACGCGCAACTACGGCTCCAAGGCCATCCCCGTCGACGTCTGGCCCGCGCTCCGGGAATCCCCCGTCAAAGACGCCCGCGACTGCGTCATGCCCATGGGCCTGACCAGCGAGAACGTCGCGAGCCGGTACGGCGTCTCGCGCGCCGACCAGGACGCGTTCGCCGTGGAGTCGCACCTGCGCGCCGCGCGCGCGCGGGAATCCGGCGCGTTCGATGCTGAGATCGTGCCCGTCACGACGCGCTTTCAGGAGGTTGATAAGCAGGGGAATAAGGTCGGCGACGAGCAGACCGTCACTGTCACGCGGGACGACGGCATCCGCGCCGGGGCGTCGGTCGAGGCGCTCGCGAAACTGAAACCCGCGTTCAAGCCCGACGGGGGGGCCAGCACGGCGGGGAACTCGAGCCAGGTCAGTGACGGCGCCGCGGCGACGCTGCTCATGCGCCGGAGCACGGCGACACAGCTGGGGCTGGGCGACAGCATCATGGGCAAGTTTGTCGCGGCGTCGGTGGTCGGGTGCGCGCCGGATGAGATGGGGGTTGGGCCCGCGCTGGCGATTCCCAGGGTGCTGGGGCAGCTGGGGTTGACGAACGGGGATGTTGACCGGTGGGAGATCAACGAGGCGTTTGCGAGCCAGGCGATTTATTGTGTGCGGGAGCTCGGGCTGGAGAAGGAGTTGGCCGAGGGGAAGGTTAATCCGGATGGCGGGGCCATTGCGCTGGGGCATCCGCTGGGTGCGACGGGCGCGCGCATGGTGAGCACGCTGATGCATGGGCTGGGGAGGACCGGTGGGGAGGTGGGTGTGGTGAGCATGTGTATCGGGACGGGGATGGGCATGGCGGGGGTGTTTGTGAGGGAGTGAGATGGGGAGGTGGTGTAAGGGGTTGAGATGGGGGGCATATGTTTGTGTATATATCATGTGGTTCAAAAGGCAATGCTTCCATGAAACCCCCGGGCATTCTCCAACGACGTGAAGCTAAAATCATGGACAGTCAAGGTTATGGCTCGTATGAAGTATGAAGAGACACCAGAAACATCCTCCCACAAACCATCTCCACCATCGGGTGAAGCCTCAACTCCCCGAAAGACGAAGGCTCCCTCCCCTGCTACAGCTAGGGTACCGATGCCCCATAGATATCTCCCGCATCAAGCACCTCGGGGCGCCTCTCTCCGTCGACAACATCCCCCTCACGCACCTGTCTTAACACCTCGTCCGCATTGCCAAAGCTAACTTGGGCCTCCAACTCCTCTCCACCCACGGCATCCAAGACCCCGACATTGAAAGTAACTCTCACGGCTCCCAGAGTCCCGTTTGAAGCGCAGCTTACACTCCTCATCACCGCGCCTTAACCTCTCCCCGAGTCCTCCGTGAGCAAGCCACCGCCACCCTCAAACAGTCTATCGACTCAGAGATGTCTCCAGACAATATCGTATGTTGCCATGGGGCTAATGGTCTAGGAGCCGGTGATGGCGAGGGCGTAGGGGTATGAGCAAGTGCTGGCATGGGAAGATGGGGTGGGGTGGTTGGTTATTTCTTTTATTGATTTCTAGTAGGTGGCTGTAGAAAGAGAGGAAAGGAGATGGTCGGATAGTTGGGAGGTGTTTTATATAGTTCAGCCCTTGTTTATTTGTCAGCGTGGGACTCTTGACATTTATCCCTAACTTTAAAGCTAGAAAAAAGAGAAATAAAAGAAAAAGGAAAGGAATAGAAAAGAAAAGGGAAAGCTGAATGTAAATTTTTCTCTCTGAAAATATAAATTTCTCTCTCTCTCTCTCTCTCCCTCTCTTTTCTATTTATTCCTATAAAAAACGTATATTATTCTAACGATGAGAACCTTGAGCGATACCCCTTCTCCGAAGGTTAGGCGGTAAAGAATAAATAAGGGGGGGGCTGTATGTTGCTATCATGGTTATTTTCTTACTCGGATTCGTGTTTCAATGCTCTTGGAAATTCTTGTGCAAGTTTTCGAGCTCTGCTTGTGTCCTCCTTTCATTTTGACTTTCCCATCCTGTTTACCTTCATCTTGTTTAGGTCAAGGCCGGCTCTGCAGTACTTCCGTCGCTTCATCTGTCCTTAACATACAATGTTGTTCTAGCAACTTCTCGACGCGTAGAGGTATTAGTATTTTCGGGCTAATTAGCATTCAATTTTTCAGCCAAGGGCTAACATCTTAGGGAACTGCGGTTAGCAAGACCGAGATTCAGATGTAGTTCGGAAGTGGACGTCAACTTGGCACAAGAGGAGCCTGAGGTAGGTCAGCTGCAGTCACGGAAAACGGGAGCCAAGTCGCCCGCCAAACGCAGGGGAAACAAAACGTGTGAAGAAGTTTTATGTATTGGCCCATGGAGAAGGGTGGGATATATACCGCCTCTTCGCCCGATACGTCGCTCAAGTGATTCCCATCTTCTTCTTCCAACTCAGCCCTCGGGGTATCAGCCTGTCAAAAACGAACCATCCGACCAAGCCAGAACCAATGACGCCCATCCCAAACTCCAAACTTAAAATCGCAAAAAGAATCACTCGGAGATAAGCCTCGTTGCTAGGTGGAGGGCTGGTGAACTCGGAATCCGAAGTGCTGGCTCTCAGATGATGCGGATATGATGCGGGCGAAGTCGATTATCCCCGCTTCAGAGCTCGAGGGAGAATGCCGCAGTGGCTTCTTGTCTGTTCCGGTGCAAATGGACTGCCCAGCTAAGTCGGTCCAGCTCGGATCATGGCTTCTCAGAGGATGGCAGTGCCGCCAACTGCGGCCATCATGACTGCTCGTCAAAAAAAAAGTCGAGAGCAAACGAAGCCCATGATTGTTCGGTGTCGTGGTTTAGACACACTCGGTGCATTGGCTGTGCTGGCAGTGGGTGCAGGAGGTGCTGATGACGAGCATGGCTCCGCACTGGCAGCAGCGAGGTTGGTAGGCAGACATGGTGGAAGGAATGTTGGTGTTTGAGGGTACGTTATGGTTGCGTGAGAGTGATGTTGAACAAGATTGAGGGTGTTGTTGAGCGAGAGCTGCTGCAAGCTGCGGGCGATGTTGCGAAAGGAAGCGGAAGAGGTTGGAAGATGGTGTGGGAGAGCAGCAGAGGGAGGGAGGCTTTCATAGATAATATGCCTTTGCAGCTGCAAGTTGCGTCGGGGATGGGTGGCAAAGTTTTCAGCATGCAAGCACTGGGAGCCTCACTCCTTTGTCTGAGCTTGGGCGAATAAGAGGGCTCAACAGGCGGATGCCTCCCCTGTTTACGGCAAAAGTCGGAAGCGTCCCCCAGGCACACCACACGCCAGCACGACTCGAGGCCGCGGGATGTGTTTGAGCATCTCAATCAGAGGGCTGAAAGGGTGCAAGAGTGGTCTAGTGCAGCGCATCTTCCTGCATTCGCCAGGGATCATCGCCGCTTCCCCGCGGCCTATCATGCACCCCGGATTGGCTGGGCAGACAAGCTGCCCCCAATGGGAGAAAGGGATGAGGTTTAAACATTTGCTAAGGGAATATCGCGTGGGGGAGAGGCGGCATCCTCCGACCCCAGCTCGCATGACATCAGTGGGGGTGCTGTACCCTGCTCCAGTTCTCGAATCCCATCGCCTGAGGTTCTGGACCTGTCCGAATTGATGGGATCGATGGAGGATTAAGACTGCAGCCAGGCACCCGAACGGCACGCAAGACGTTTTTCCAGACTCACCTCTCTCATGTCTGAAGACTTCCACTGCTGATGGCTGGACTGGCCCCAGCTGTGCTGGTCCGGGCTTTCTTTGTATATTGTGCTCTTGGATGATCTCACCCATGACGGACGAGGTGTCCCTGTGAGACCCGAGATGCTGCAGCCGCAGTTGCTCACGTGCCACGGATGACGTTGCTGGCACAACCTTGAACCCGAACCAAGCTCGGCGAGCTCGGGCCAAGTAAACAGCAAGGGGCCAACCGTCAGAGGAATGACGCTATTCCCAGTCCCAGCAACAAGGCGGACAAAGGCGGCACCTGCCCCTGTTACGAAGCCCCGACATCAAACGCGCAAGATGGCGAGCTCAGAAGCTGCAACCCGCAGCGACCCGCAGAAGCCCGAGATCAGCGGGCAGTGGGGCAAGCAAAGACTTATGCGGACTAGCGCTTTCTGCTGTCACTCGGGCCACGGGAACCTTCGAATCGTCGTCCCACGAACAAAAAAGCGAAAATGCAGGCGAGGAAAAGAGACGGAGAAAGCAACAAGCGGCAAAACAGACAATGCAACGCGCATGAAATGGATCGCCGACAGCAACCATGCCTGGCTGCCTCCGCGGTGGAGCCGGGGCGTTGTCTGACTGAAGATGCGCAGCATCGGCGACCCGGGGTCGGGAGGCTGAGGAGATGCCGGTGCCAGTCAGACGGCGAAAAAGGGGCTCCGGATGATTGTGGCGGGCCGTGTTGGCCAGCGGCTGTGGTCGCCGGTGCGGAGGTTTACGCTGCGCCCTTGCGGGGCGGGAACCGACTCAGCCAATGCGCGACCGCAATGCATGGTGCATCACCACTGGTGGTCGCTAAGACGGCCTCGCAGAGAATGCCTCTTAGGCTGCCTCGGGCTTGGGACCCTCCCGAATCCAGCCCCTGAGACCCCTCATTGCAGGTTGAATCAGACTTCAAAGGAGGGGATAAGTAGCCCGTGTCCAACTTGCCATGTTCGTTTGCCTACCAACGAGAATCTCGACCGGGCTTGCTGTTCGTGAGAGTAAGACTCGGAGAATAAGCTAGGAATTGCCCGAATTGGGCATCTCGAGCTCTAATAAGCGGACGCAGACGACAAGCCGCCGGCCCCTTGAGCACTACTCACGCCAATATGGTTCTCACCAAGATAGTCGGCGGGTGCCCTGCCCACTCCGCTGGCAACATGATGCTGCCCCTCGGGCCCAAAAAGCCGAACCACACGCTCCAGCTTCAGCTGCACCCCTTTTCGTCAGGGGTCGACGCCGACGGCCTCATTGTCAAAGTCCAGCCGCCCAGGGAGCCCGAAGACACCACACTCCGCCATGTCCCTTGTGACCTGGTTCTGTCCATAGACGTCTCCGAGAGTATGGGCTCCCCGGCCCCGGCCCCCACGATACCCGGCGAGGAGGCGGAGGAGGATTCTGGTTTGAGCGTGTTGGATCTCGTCAAGCACGCGGCTCGGACTATTGTCGAGACACTGGATGCAAGAGATCGCCTAGGCATTGTCACGTTTACCACCAACTCCAAGGTGGGAATCCCTTGGCTTTCCCAAAAGCACGCCCCGTCTAACATAAATAGGTTCTCCAACCTCTCACTGCCATGACAGACGAGAACAAGGCCGAGACCCTCAAGAAGATCGACAGCATGCAGCCACTGAACCTGACCAACCTGTGGCACGGCATCCGCGATGGTCTCGGCTTGTTCTTGGAGGGCGAGGATGGTCAGCCGGGCTCAACCGGCAGGGTGCCCGCCCTGCTTGTCCTGACCGACGGCGTGCCGACCTACATGTGCCCTCCACGGGGTTATATTCCCCAGTTGCGGACCATGGAGCCCCTTCCGGCCACTATCCACACCTTTGGTTTCGGCTACAGTCTGAAGTCGGGGCTGCTGAAGTCCATTGCTGAAATCGGCGGCGGCAACTACTCGTTCATTCCCGATGCCGGCATGCTTGTAAGCCACGGCCTGCTCCTCATCTTTGTTGTCCGTCGAAACTAA
Organism: Parachaetomium inaequale; assembly: GCA_033296685.1. Lineage (NCBI taxonomy): Eukaryota > Fungi > Ascomycota > Sordariomycetes > Sordariales > Chaetomiaceae > Parachaetomium > Parachaetomium inaequale. The sequence continues at coordinate 32,120 of MU854539.1, read as the reverse complement.
TAAACCCAGGGCACTGTCTTTATCCACGCCGTTGCCAACCTTCAGTCGACGTTTGCCAACAACGCCAAGCTGCGCCTGACGTACCCGAGCTACCTCAAACTCGAAGAGACGACAGGCGAAGCAGTGGGCAGGCAAGAGCCAGTCGAGCTGGGAGGCGACTTCGCCGAGTCCCTGACCTCGCTCACCATCCTCCTCGACAACCTCCAGTACGGCCAGTCCCGCGACATCTACCTCCGCTACGGCAGCCCCACAACCACGATCCAAGCCGCAGCCAAAACCAGCACACCCCCCATCCTCACCGCCGTCGTCGAATATCAACACTTTACCCCAACAATCCACCAAGCAGTCGCCCACCAACACGCCCTCACCCCCTCCCTCGACATGGACCCAGCAGAAAGAGCCTACCACATCTCCCGCGCCGCCCTGATCGCCTTCCTCTCCACCCTCTCCCCGCTCAACGCCCAGCGCGAGCACGAGCCCCTCAAGACCCTCCCGTCAGACCTCCCCCACCGCCTCCTCTCCCTCCGCGCCCACCTCCCCGCGAGCTCCAACCCTGCCCACCCAGGCTGCCGCTCCCTCCTCACCGACCTCTGCGGTACCACCTCCGACCAAGACGACGACTCCGACGACCCATCCACCTGGACGGGCCAGATCGCGCTAGCCCTGCTCGACAAGAAATACTACCGCCGCTGGGGCGCGCACTACCTCGCCTCGCTCGCCGGCGCCCACGCCCGCCAGGCGTGCAACTCCTTCCGCGACGCCGGGCCGCTGCTGTATGGGGCGGACAGCCCGCTGTTTGAGACGTGCAGGGGGAGGCTGGATAAGGCGTTTGATAGCCTGCCGCCGCCGCGGCCGAGTCTCCCTCGTCAGAGGGGTAAGAAGCGCGGGGGTGGGAATGGGAATGGGGGGGTGGCGTCGATGAGTCGGTATAATGATGTGCGGGGTGGGTGTTTTGCGGGGTGTGTGGGTGTTTTGTTGGCGGGGGGGAAGGGGGTGGTGAGGGTGGGGAGGTTAAGGAGGGGGATGGAGGTTGTTACGCCCCGGGGGCCGAGGAAGGTGGTGGGTGTTTTGAGGATGCCCGTGCGGCGGGCTGAGATGTGTCTTGTTGGGAGGTTGTTGGTGACGCCGTGGCATCCTGTTGCGTCGCCGTCGCCGCCGCGCGAGGGTGGGGTGTGGAAGTTTCCCAGGGATGTGGCGGTTAGGTCGGTGAGGTATATGGGAGCTGTGTACTCGGTTTTGTTGGAGCGGGATGAGGATGCTGATGCGCATGCTGTCTTGGTTGGGGGCATGTGGGGTGTGACCATGGGACATGGGCTGACGCAGGCGGACAAGGGAGGTGATGTGAGGGTGCACCAGTTTTATGGGGATTATGACAAGGTCAGCACGGCGTTGACGAGGCTGCCCACGAGGTCAGGTGGAGTGGCGCTGGGAGGAGGGCTGACGAGGGACCCTGACACGGGTTTGATCAACGGGTTCAGCGCGGTCGAGGCGGCACAGGCGAAGCCTTTAGCGATGGACAAGATCAAGGGCGATGTCTATGCTAGAATCTAAAGGCCCTCGGCCCTTCCGCGGCCAGGCGTTTACGGACGATATCCAAGAATTAGCGAAAGGTTATAACACCAAAAATGAATATATTACAACCTGTCTTGAGTGCTTCGGAAAGGATTCCGTTAACTTGACCAAGATTGAGTCCTCTATGTAAGAAACCGGTCGAACCTAGACGGCTTCTGATGAATGTGACAGTGAAATTCTGAATGATTTGATGTCTTAAACAGCTGGGTTCGGGTTGAAATGTCTCGATTATAATCGTTGCTTGGAATAAGAAAGTCACTGATGATCGGTCAAGATATAGCTCTTGACCTCTAACGCCCCTGGTTCAACATTACCATGCGAGGTAATTTTTAATTCCCCAGTTCCGGATACTATTCTCAAGGGGGCTTGCGTATCCTGATGTCCTGAGCATGAACTGCCCTGCCCCAGTAACTAGTGAGACGAGTGAAACCGCTTTTCGGTTTGACAAGACATGGCTTCACCACTTGATATCACCGTTCCAAACGGTGGTAGGGAACAGCCGGTGGCCATGAAAGCCACGTTCTTAGGAGCTTCCATGAGGTCATCCTCCGACGTTACCTCGCCTTTCCTCCTGAATGAGAGAAAGGAGATCTCTTTAGATTTGCAAAATGGGGCATCGGCAGATGAGCTGTTCACCAGGTATAGCTTGAAGTTCTGGGTAGGACCCGCAGCCAGCCGGTCCGAGTTGTGCCTGAAGTAGCAGTGTCTTGGTTTACGATGTCGCAGTTTGGGAGTAGTTCGACTAGTAGCCCCGAGATGATGGATTGGCAGGGACCAAGATACACCATGAAAACAATGTCGATAGATACAAGTGTCCTGATAGTGTGTGCTTCATGAAGAAATGGCAGCTGAATGTAAGACCCGACGACGGTGGACAGGTCTTCAGCAGTTCAGATTCGAACATAAAGCCCAGCAGCATGCTCCCACTGAGCCGCAAGGCAAATTTACATTGCAGCTGCGAAGAGTCGGATATTGCATGCAGGGAATGTAGTGAAAACGCGATTGCATGTGTAATGTAGATATCAGCGCATGAATCAATTGCCCGACTTGGTAAGAGCGAAGGTTCCCGATTGTCAGCGACCTGCTTGCTCTGGAGTTTGGAATGCGTCCAGGTCGTTGCAGTTTTCGGGTCCCTGGACGCAGCGAAAAGCAGCTGCCAGTGGCACCAGCTGGTGACACTTGAACGCCCGCCTCGCCCGACGCCCGCGCTGTGGCTGCCCCACCAAGCTGATTTGGCGAATCAGACCCACACACCGCCTTGATAGGGTTTCCAAGCCCTGCCAAAAATTTGGGAGCTCCTCCAAGCGACCGACCTCCAAATTGCAACCGCTTCACGACCGGTGATTTCTTCGACAACCAGAGGGACCGAGGGCTTGATCCACAACCGGCACAATGGTGAGTAACATGCTGCTCGAGCGATTGCAGATGCCATTGCGCTCCCTCCCCATTGCTGCGACGTTTTGCTGATGCACCTCCCACCTGCAGGCGATCAAGCACAACCAGACGATTCCCAACACCCGTGAGCACGACCCGCCGACGACGACGAAGAGTGTATGGCGCGGAGGACGAGGACGCTGACGCGAGATTTTCAGACTTCCGCAAGCAGTGGCAGCGGCGTGTGCGGTGCCACTTCGACCAGGTTCGTGACATTGGAGGGACGCGCGACAACCGAGACAGACCCGGATTCTGACGTGTGATGGAACATAGCCCGGCAAGAAGGCTAGCCGTCGCGAGGCTCGCCGTGCGAAGGCTGTTGCGGTCGCTCCCCGCCCGGTCGACAAGCTCCGCCCGGTCGTCCGTTGCCCGTTAGTTTGCTCCGAATACCCGGTCATGGAGGACGACGAGTCTAATTGTGATTTACAGCACCATCAAGTACAACCGCCGGACACGCCTCGGCCGTGGCTTCACGCTGGCTGAGATCAAGGTACGAAACACCGGCTTGGGGAGCCGTTGCCGGAACAGGGATGGGATTCTGACACACGAGAATAGGCTGCCGGCATTCCCAAGCACTATGCTCGCACCATCGGTATCTCGGTCGATGCCCGCCGCCAGAACCTCTCGGAAGAGGGCCTCGCCGCCAACGTCGAGCGCCTGAAGGAGTACAAGGCCCGCCTCATCGTTTTCCCCCGCAAGTCCAACAAGCCCAAGAAGGCCGATACCCCCAAGGACCAGCAGACGGCCGAGACCACACAGCACATCCGCGCCGCCTTCGGCGTGCCCGCCGTGGCCGCCGGTCTCAGCGAGATCTCCAAGAGCGACCTGCCCAAGGCCGTCGAGGGTGGTGCCTACAAGGCCCTCCGGAAGGCGAGGTCGGACGCCCGCCTGGTGGGTGTCCGGGAGAAGCGCGTGCGGGACAAGGCCGAGGCCGAGAACGCCAAGAAATAGAGGGTTTTCGGACGGGTTGGGGGCGACGGATAGGAAGGTTCCCGGTGTTCGTTTGGCTGGTCTGGTCTGGTCTCGCTTTCTGCTTTTCCTGGTAACCCGGGCGAGGAACATGGATTCCCTCTGCTATTCCCGTGTAGTTCCGGGCACTTGCGTCAGGACGGGTTCAGAAAGTTTACACGCATCATAGGGATTTGCTAGAGCATCGCAAATGAATGGACAGGAAAAAGCATGACTGATGGCCAAGCCACGTATGGTGTTGGGGGCTAATTGACGGGTTTGCTCTGATTTGCTCTACTGTCTACATAGGGAAATGTCGTTCTGTCACTTGTGTTCCTCCCCTCGGTTCTGAATTACCAACTCCCCGCCCTTGTTGAGGAGCGCCTCCAGCGGCCGCCTCAGACTCGCCAGCTTCTCGGGGAACTGCCGCAGCAGCTCGGCAACCAGCACCATGCCGTTCTCGCGGTCCATCTTGGCCACCCTGGCTGGCTGCTGTTTCTGCCCCTGGACATCCACCTGCTGCGGCTCCAGCGAGAGCCTCTCCACCGTCACTCCGTCTTCGACCTCCTTTTTCTCCGCCTCGTCATCCTTTACCTCCTCGACTCTTGAAGATGTAAATAGAGCGGCTATCTCGGCGGACTCAGACCCCGTGATGGCCTTGGCGATGACCTGCCACCCCGCTGCTGCTGCTGCTGCGCCGTTGTTTTGGGAGGCAGGGGTGGGTCGCTGTAGGACTTGCAGGGCTGTGTGTGTGCCGCCGCTGTTTGGAGAGGAGGAGGAGGAGCGGGCCATCAGGGCTAGGACAAAGATTGTCTCGGAGTGGAGGGCGGGAAAGCGCGGGTGGGTGAGGAGGAGGTGGAGGGAGGGGGTTATGGTTTTGGGGGCGTGGGTGGTGTAGAAGCGTGCGAGAGGGTCTGGGTCCGATTCTTCGTTTTCTTTCTCTGCTGCGGTGGAGGACGACCATGTCCAGGACGGGTCCAGCAGCTCGGCGGCCGCGGGGCCGGACGAGTGGAGGGCGCGGCAGACCTGGCTTACTGCGCGCGCGGCTTCGATCTTGATGGGGTCTTCGTCGGCTGAGGCGGCGGTTGCGGTGAGGAGGGCGAGGTTGCTTGTGCTGTTGCTGGTGTCTTGCGGGTTGCTGGCGGGGGTGGGCGTGCAGATGTGGCGGATGTTGGCGGGACAGTTGGCCAGGAGGAGGCGGGTCAGGGAGACGGCGGTGAATTGGAGCTGGGGCTGCGTGCGGGTTGAGGTCCAGAGGCGCGGGAGGAGGGGGTTGGCTGGGTCGAGCAGGGCGGCGCCTAGGAGGGGTTTGTTGACCTGCGGGATGGCCAGGTTCTTGAGGAAGCTGAGGGCTGCGTGGGTGAGCTGTAGCGGCGGGGCCGAGGTTTGAGGCTTAGGAGGTTGTTGGGAGAGAGTTGGAGGGATTGCGCGGGTAAGGATGTCGATTAGGGGCTCCTGGACCCGTTGGAGGAGCGCGGCGCTGGACTCGTCGGAGCGGCTGAGGTTGCCCAGGGATAGGCATGCTGCTGTTTGAAGGTGCGAGACGGGCCGTGATGATGCCAACCAGCCGACCAGTGTCTGGACGGTTTTGCCGTCGAGGGGGGAGGTGGCGGAAAAGATGGGAAGAGAAGATATGTCGGCGAAGACGGTGAGAAAGGCGTCTCCGACCTGCTTGAGCTGGCTGGCGGTGTCGGGATCAGCGTCGGCGATGTCAAAGCGTGTGTACAACTGGTAGAATGCCAGCTGCAGCAGTTCGATGCCCCCGTTCTCCACGAGCACGGGCTGGAAGTCCTGGAACGTCAGGTACGCCAGCGCGGGGGCGCAGATCTCCATGAATGCGTCCAAGTCGACATCATATCTTTCACTCGTTGCTAGGCCAAGAAGGAGCGCAGGGGTATTTGGGTTGGCGACCTTGGGCTCGGTGTCTAGTATCTCCCGGTTAGCCATGAAATATTACAGACCTGTAGCAGAGTTGCTTACCTTGGTTGGAGAGCAACTCCAGGATGGTCATAATCGGGCTAAGAGAGGACGGCAGCCGGTCGCCGGAGACAAGGTCGACAAGGACCTTGCTCAGACCAGCCTCGGAAGCATGCTCCTGGGCGGGTTCTAGCGTCGGGTTAGTCGCGATTATCCGTTGGAAGACAAGGCCGTTTCTCACTGTAGTCGAGGCAGAAGTTCAATGCTGCAACTGTAGCAAACGGGAGAAGCGGCGCCTCCCCCGGGTCCTTTAAGATCTCCACGATGAAGCTGCGTAGGGCCCCAGAGCTGACAACCCGGGCTCGGTTATCGTCTGAAGTGTGGTCAGCCACAATGATCAACCACTCGGCCACTCAAGATTTGTTCTTACCACAGTCCGCGCAAGCATTGCCCACCAGGCGGAGCGCCTGCTTGTTCAGGGGGTGCTGTGGTTCCTTCGTGACAGGCACTGCAGAGAGGACAAACTCCAAGAGCCCCGACTCCCCAAGGGGCAGCCTCCATAATACTATACATCAAAGCAAAAGCATTAGCGTCTTGGGAAGCCAACTGCGAACCGCCCAGCTGGGCTCACCATCCCTTGCTCCGTCGGCGAGCTTCTCGACCACGGCAGCCAAGCCGTCTTCACTCTCATCCTTGAGGGCAGCAAGGACCTCCTTCAACTGAGCGGTACGCTCACTCGCTCCGGCATCCTCGCTGCTCAGAAGCGTCGCAACCTTATCTAGGATCCAAGCCATCGGAGTTCTGAGCCGAAGGGCAATGTTTGTCAGTCGTCACCCCGCTTTCTGCGCTGGGGTTTTATTTCTGTCTTACACGTTATCGGCCGAAGCTCAGGATGTATGGATGTGGCAATACACCGGAGTTTTGTTAGGAGCCTTGGGGCGGGAAGAGCCTGATTTTCTTGCAGTTATTTCACAGTCCAAGCTGTTGAAGTTGGTCAAGTTGATGCAAGTGCTTGCTTGCTGCTTCAGGCACCCCGCCATTGGACGTTTGTTTGCAGCACCCAACCCTCAATCAGGCACTTTGAGCATCCACAGTTAACCCTGACGACCAACTTCCCAAGAGAAAGGGTACGTTTCGGATGCATCAGAGTTCCTAGCACTCCTGTTTTGGCATCGAGACCCGAATTCCCTCTAGAAGAGGCTACGGATGAATAGCTCTTCAACTCCATGGCGAGGGAAACTTTGGACACCAAGCAGTGAGGCAAACAACGGCACAATATTGTCTACATTATACATGATACACAGGGTGAACACGGCCCGAGGCATGGTCCATACACGGCCCGCAGCAGCCCGCCCTCTACACACGCCCCTCGACCCATCTCTTCTCGATCGGCGGGCCGTAGCCGGCCGTGCCCGTGACGGGCAGCTCGCGCTTCTCGAGCTCCTTGACAATGATCTTCCAGCGACCCACCTGCTGCTCCTTGTCGATCGGCGTGACTCTCCGGGGGAAGACGCGGACGTTGGGTAGGCCCTTGAACACGGCCTTGGTCTCGACCAGCTCAGCCAGCTTCAGCGGCTTGGCCGGCTCGGCGAGCTGCTTGAGGAAGTCGTCGATGGTGGCCGTGGCGAGTAGCTTGCCGTCGGCGATACGGTGCCCGGTGAGCTGCTGGATGCGCTTGGCGGCCTGTGACGCTGGGTCAGTAATTGAGCATGGGGCAGTGAGAGGGCAAGGGCACTGACAAAGAACTTGACCACCGGATCCCTCAGCTCGGCCTTCTTCCACTCCTTGTTCCAGGACCCCATCAACTGCTTGGCATATTGAGGAGTGAGCTGCGGTGCGGGCGCCGCCTTCTCGGCTTGAACTCCTGGCACCACGGCCTCAGCCCCACCCTCTATGGCCTCCACTGGCACTCCATCCACCTCGTCCACTGCCTGCTGCTGCTGCTTCTTCGCATTCGTCACGGCCGACTTGAGCAAACACCACACCCTCTGGAAATGGCGGGCCTCCTTCAGCGTCGCCGCCCCGTCCTGCCCGGCCACCACCTCGACCCCGACAATCCTGCCCAGCCGGTCCGAGGCACCGGCGTACGCAAACAGCCGATCGACGGCCTTGCGCCGCTCGGCGCCCGCGAACCGCGCCACGACGAGCGCCTCCACAATCGCCCTCTTGGCCAGCACCTCGAGCACGGCCGGGTCCGTGACGCGCTCGGCGGGGCCGAACGGGCTGACGACCGAGTGCACGAACCGCGCGGCGCCGCCCTCGCTGCCCCAGTGCGCCGGCTCGTCCCACCAGCCCGCGAGGCCGCCCACCTCCTCGAGGCCGTCGGATGTCTCGGCGGGCGTGTAGGTCGGGTCGGTGACGGACGCGGCGTCGGGGGCCGTGGTGATAACCTGCGGGTAGACGAGTTGCGTGTTGATTTCGGCCGGGCCCGTGGGCAGGTACTCTTCTTGGTCGAAGTGTTGTTCGTCGAGTTCTTCGGCGGCCGTTTCGACTTGGGGTTGGGTTTGGGGCTGTGAAGCCCGCATCGGCGTGCTGGAGAGGTAGCGCCGGGTCTGTGTGCTGTTCAACAACCTGGGAGTCGGGGGAAGAGTCGGCGTCGCGGTGACGGCTGCTGCGGCGGGCGCACGGAGAGGGCCAGACGGTATTGACGACGGGGCGAAGCCCGCCGGCGCGGGGGCACGTAACCTCGGTAAACGACGCATGTTTGTATGTGGAGGGAAGAACTCAATTGGCGGCGCGCTGGTGTTGGTCGTGCTCTCGTGCCGCGACCGCGAGCAAACGAGCTCCAGCCAAAATTTCCATCGGAGACGGGCGCTGGAAAAAGAGCGGGTCTGCCAGGGGTCGGGTGACGGGTCGCACCCACACATCAGCCACAGTTCCAATTCCCGGCGTGGCTTGCGCATGCAGCTCCCGGGGAAGCTCTGGTCAAAAACTTTGGCTTGGCAGCATCCATTGGATGATCAGAGGTTGACGACCGAGCTCCAAATTTGGGGGGGAAGACTCGGAAGCTTCAGTCCACACCCACATTCCACCGTCTCAAACCCCGGAAACACCAGGGCATCACCGTGCTGGCGCCGACGAGATACACGGACGACCAGCGAAAATGAAACCGACACTGCGGCTGTGCGCTGCCCCGCGCAGCGTCTCGGACGCCACGCGCTTCACGGCGACGACGCTGCATGCGAGCTCCAAAACCGCCACACCACCACCCCGCTTCGCTCCCTCCAAGTCCGGGCCCGTTCCTCCCGCTCCCGGCGGCGGCGGCGGCAAGGCCGGGCCCTCGGCACTCTTCGAAACTCCAGAGCAAAAGGTGGCCCGGTTACGGGCGGCGCACCAGCGGGCAAAGGCCGCGCAGGTGTCCAAGTTCGACAAGGTCGTCGACGCGAGCAGGCGGGTATTCGACTCGGCGCACAAGGTGACAGTTGCGGGGCTGATCGGCTTCACGGGTAAGCAAGCGGCTTTACCCCTGAGAGGGGTGCACGCCCATAACTCAACATACTGACCATCTGCCCAGTCATCGCGGGCCTCCTCACGGCCTACACGGCCGTCGACATGATCATGTACAACAAGAAGCGCAGCGCCGAGTGGGTCGAGGCGCAAATGAAGCTCGAGGCCGACAGCCTCGAGGCCGCCCGCATCGCCTACATGACGGGCAAGGCGGACGAGGAGCAGATCGCGCTGGTCGAGGAGCAGCTCGAGCGCGAGCGCGAGTCGGGCCGCAAGACGTCCTTCTTCTCCAACATTAGTGTCCTCGGCGCGCCCGAGGCCCCCGGCGCCGCTGCCGACAAATCATCCTCATCCGCATCCTCATCCACACCACCACCCCAGGCGGCAACACCAGGCAGCAGCACAACCGAAACCGTCGCCTGGCCGCCCAAGGCGGATTCCGCCACCACCGAATCCTCCGAAACCTCGCCCCAAGAGCAAAAAGCCACCGGCCTCTGGTCCTGGCTGACCTCCAACCTCAAGCGCGAAGAAGAACCCTCCAGTGAATCGACGCCCATGTCCCCGCAGCGCCGCCTCGGCTACGAGGCCCTCAGCGAGGAGGACGACGGCGCGGGCGTGCGCGAGAGCGACATTGTGCGCGCTGTCGAGGACAAGCAGGCCCAGCTCAAGGCCAAGGCGCACGCCGCGCTGGAGAAGGAGAAGGAGAGGCAGCGGACGGGCGGGCCGCTGGATCGGGTTGGGGTTGAGAAGGGGGAGACGGGGGAGAAGGGGGTGGACGGGGAGAAGGGCAAGAAGAAGGGGTGGTTTTGGTGAGTGGTCGGTCATTGGTGTGGTATGAAAATGGCGTGGGGGTAAATTGTCTGCTTCGGGGTGGCAATTCTGTCCGCCGGACTGGAGAGTTTGTCTCCGCCGTGCAAGCGGACGGATAGGGAGTAGTCGCGGCGCCATCGGATCCGGCCGCTAAAACGGAGGGCCGGCTGTATCATAGTGTAGAGGATTTGGGCGTGCATTACTCGGCGTGGAAATCTGTGCATGTACATAAGGTAGCTAGACGTTGAAGCTTTCCAGCTGCATTGGCATCCGCCGGGGTCAGTCTCAAGGGAGTGTTGTATAAAAGCATCATCAGGCGAGAAATACGTATTTGGATAGCAGCATTGTTGTATTCAGCTACGTATTCACGGAGTATCCCTATTCGCTTCCTCCCAATGACTCCATTTCCCAGCCAGTGCGTCATGTCCATGACGAGAAGAGACCTGTCCCAGGCCACCAAAAAACGCCCCCAGCAACCAAATTCCAAGCACGTCGTGTGCGCTGTCGTAAAGGATTCCCACGCTAATGTATAAAACGAGTGTCCTCGAGGGAAGATAAACATGCCCAAATGTGATAAAGATGCCGCGCCTAACCAACCCCCTCCCACTGTATCCGAACTCCCGAGTCTTCCCTCATAAGCAAGCCGCCCAAGCACGGGCCTGTCTCGGCTTCTGAATCCTGCATGCCGCCGGCTCGACCATGCTCAAGTGCTGGCCGTCACAGCCCCTCTAGGAAATGATGATGTGGTTGAAGTGCCCCGGCACCTTGTTCCGGCACCGCTCGCAATCGGCTCGGTACCCTATACTGAACGACCGCGTCATGCCGGGCTGCAGCGCCGTCCACGAGTTGACTGTGTGTTTGGACCGCGTGTGCCCCTTCTTGGGTGACGGCGTGGCCGGGGACTCGACGTCCATGGCACAGCCACCATACTGGTGCTCGGCCGCCGGTGTGGCTTCCCGTGCGGACCGCGCTTCCATTGCCGAGCTGGCGCGCGGCGGGAGCCCGGCCACCAGGGGGTGTTCGTGTGTGAGGTGGCTCAGGTGGTGGTGGCCGCCGTGCAGCGACGACGAGTCCAGCGCCATCCTCGCGCTGCTGCCGTGGCTCTCTTCCGCGCCGCACTCGCTAATGGGCGACGGGAGTCGCCGGTTCTGGACCATGCTCCAATCCGCCATGGCCGCTGCGGCAAACTTGTGGGAGGACAGGTCCACCAGGCCGTTGCTGCTGAAGGCCGCCGCGTTTGGCTCCTCGGGCGTTGTCGCGAGGATATCGCCCGGGCCGTGCATGGCGCTTCCGCCGTTCCAGTTGTTGCCCCGGACTTGGACGGCGAAGCTGCAGTGGATCGGCGTCGGTATGCGGCCCGTTACGCTGGGCTCGCTCTGGTCCACGGGAAAGGAATCCTGCTGGATATTGTGCTGTCGCTGGAGACCCGGCTGATCGCAGCCCGACGCTGGCTCTGACATATCCATCATGTCCATGTCGTGGTCCGGGCCGCTTGTAGCTATGGAAACCAGCTCGGGCTCATCTGCCCATACGTGCTCCTGCATCGGCTCCTGCGGTGTGACGGCTTGGCCCTGGGCGGTTGTGGCAAACGTCGGGTTCGGTAGGGAAAAGCTCGGTCGAACGATCCATCGTCTCGAGTTCGGAGATGTCCTAAGCGGTAGTGATTGGAGGCGTTTCTGTAGCCGTGTCAGACGGCTGTTGTCGCGGCTGCGGCAGGCTGACGGCCTGCTAACGATGGTAGCGGCCTGTCAGAAGAGGAGCCCAACTTACGCTTCTGTGTTCGGTGAAGCCAACCGGACTGCCTGAAGATGCGTCCTCCTCATCCTCTCTGAGCCTCTTGCGGTGTTGTTCGGAGAACGGATGGTCGACAAACATCTTGACCGGCGGCAAGTCGCGGGCCTGGGCTGTGGGTGTTGACGGCCAAGTTTAAGCAGAGCCGGTTGGGTTGTGGCGGCGTATAATATTCTTCTCAATTGATGTGAGCTGCGGAAACCTGGAATGCGAACAACAGAGGTTGTTCAATGGAAGTGCATCCAAATCGAGGGGCGCTGGTGGCAGGCACCAGCAAAGTGGGGCTCACGAAGGCCGGGAAAGCCTGGCCTGCCCGGCCTGGACAAGGCCGATTTGTCCCATCAACGGCATCAGACTACACCTCGTACCTTAAGTCGTTTTCTTGTAAGCAGAAGCAGACAAGTGAACATGGCCTTCCTGAGGCTTACTACAGGTTCGGCTTTGTTTCATTTTTGCTTCCCAACGGTACTTTTATTGCGAGCTGTTTTTCCTACCCTGCACAAGCCGAATCTAACACTCCCGTCCCCTCAGCAAGACACCTGCAGCCGAGGTGGAGGTACCAGCCAGTAAGCCTGAGAACAAAAGGAGCTGTGGCCGGCTCCCTTGAAAAGCCCAGATACCTTGGAATGAATTTCAGAACGTACCTGGCCCAGCCTGGTAGGTTTCTTTAACGACTGTCTGACGGCGAACGAACTTGGGATGAGGGGCTGGTCGACCGGACCTGTCTGGGCCTTGAGGAGAGGTCGGTCGACGATTGGCAAGCACCGACGTCAGACGCAGCAGGGGTCACAGCGCAGGGCAGACAGACTGTGGGGGCCGGCTGAAACCATATGGCAAGAAGCGCAAAAGTGGGTGACTTTCTTTACATGTACTACCTGTTGGGTACATGAGTAAGGAAACATGCGAGCAATGTGAGAAGCAAACAAACAGCTCCGCTGCAGCCATGGCATTGTGCCACGGGACAGAGTATGGCGTCGTGGAAACTTGCTTGTCCGGCAAGTCTCAAGGTGCCTGGCCGGGCTGGGACGGGAAAGGTGGGGACCGCCCCCGCCCGTGGTCGGACCCCCAATGGCCCCGGCTGACTGGGAAGCTGCAGTGGCGGGTGGTCGGTTTCAGAATTGCTTCAAGGACGCGTCGACAGCGACCGAGAGCCTCTGGTACGAAAATATCTGACCACACGGGTGTACAGTCATGTCGAGGCCAGGCCATCAATTGGGATGGCTGCTGTCAACCCAACCTAGCATTGCTAACAGAGAAGAAAATGGCAAGAAACGAAAAGGAAGAATAAAAGAAGAAAGAGCTATAGGTAGGGATTCCACTTATTCTATTGTTTTAGCAGACAAACTGTTCGTTTTGACGGAACCCCGAGCAGATTGGAAAGAAATGAAAAAGGGCAAAGGAAACCGCAGGTGAGAAAGAAAGCGAAACCAGGGGTGTTGGATCTGTATACTGTGTACAGAGCTGGGCGCCGACGTCGCCTGGCCGACAGGAGTGCCAAGGGCAAACCTAGCCCTTGTATCCTGATGCTGGTGACGGTTCTGTCCTTCACCAACCAGGTTCAAGAAAACCCGTGGCGATCGAGAGCGACTTGGACGCGGATCCTTCCCCGACGTCCTTGGCTCTTGCGGTCCGACAAGGAACCGAACGGGTGGGCAGAGGATCGAGCCACTGATGGGTTGACTCGTCCGTCGGGAAGGAGTCTGACATCCTGCTCCTTTGGTTCCTTCTTCACACCGGCTGATCTCCCGCATCGACCACGCCCGGCTTGACCCAGACTCTGGTTTGCAGGGTCAATGGTGTCGCTGTGCCTTTTGACGACAGTGTAAAAAACCGGTTGATTGGTCTTTACTTGCATGTGTCCATTGCCCGGAGAATGAAGCCCTCAAAATGGAACGCTGTGTCGGCCCGCGGCATCACCGGTCCAGGTCTTGGGACCGGAGCCGACATGTGGGTCACGGCGACCGGCCCTGGTTCCGCTGATTAAAAGGGAGGCTGCCGTCACCGCTCGGTGTAACAGTGAACAGTGAGGCGGTCTCTGTCTCGGTGAATCCCTTGTACATTGTGTCCCACCGTGGGCATGAGGCGAATACGCTTTCCGGTGCAACCGAGTTGACGGTTCGGGCTAGATGCATAGGCGGCATGGGCGATGCACAACCCGTCAGGTACTCGACACGGGGGACGGGTCCGACAGAGAAAGTGCACGCCGTGAGAGACCAAGGTGGACTGAGGCTCTTTTTCCTGCCAAGTTGGGCGCTCGAATCGGAGCCTGCGGTCGGGCGGCGTGTTTGCGGCGCTCCCGGTGACGGGCCGTCTTTGGTGACACAGTGGTTCAAGCTTGGTGTGTCCAATCATCACTGCAGCAATTTTACCAAGCCGGACTGTGGAAGGCGGTGAGGTGGGCACAAACAGCACAAAGGGCAGAAATTGACCCCTCCCCCCACTTCCCAGTGCAACATTTTGATTGACACAACAGCGCCCGACCTCCAAGCTCGCATTGATGCGCTGCCTAGGAATTTGGGCCGAAATTCAATCGCGGTTCCTCCGTCCTCGGCCACATGCAGAGCCTGAGGTGAAGGTTATAGATAGATCAACCCGACTTCCTCCATCAGGCATCTCCCTTCCAAGTTCTTCCTTCCCGGCCCTCAAAAGCGCCTGCTTTGTCTCCCCCCGTCCCTGCCCGTTCCATTTTGGTCCTTGCCTTGCCGCCCGGACCGACCTCCCCCGGGAGCTGGGAGCTCTCTGAGTCACTTAAACACCTTTCACCTCCCGCTCCTCTGCTTCTTCCAACCTCCACTCTCCAACACGACTCGACCTAACCCACGACCTACACACTTGCGGCCTCGACCTGCACAACTCCTATCGCAATCCTCTGCCAATCAACCTCACACACCTCTGACGAGCTCCTCTTCACTGCTGGAAGCTCCAATTCCTCTCACCTAGAGTCCTTCGAGTGCGACTTGCCGCGTCTCCCTCCTTCCATCCAAATACCTTATTCACCCGATATCCTGGAGAAAATTCTTCACGATGCCCGGAGTTGAAATGGCGCCCCTCCAGGCCGATGACATGAGAGGTACCGTTCTCCCTCCACACTCTTCTACCCACGGCGATCGCAGTTGCAGTTGGGTGACCTTCGCTGGCGTTTCCTTTCTCCTGTTCCCTTTCTCTCGTTTCCTTTCTCATCTACCCGTCTTCTTCTAATAATGGCGACCGCTGACGATCTCTTCACCCAAGTGCTGGGCCAGGACCCCCTCATTCCGCCTGCCCTGCTCATTTCCGAAGTTCCTATGCCCGATGCTGCCCTCCAGACCGTTGTCAAGGGTAGACGGGACGCCGTGGGTGTGATCATGGGCCGGAACGACCGTCTGTTGGTCATTGTTGGGCCCTGTTCCATCCACGATCCCGCGACTGCCATCGAGTATGCGACCCAGTTGAAGGCGCTGTCCGACAAGCTCTCGGACGACCTCGTTGTCGTCATGCGCGCCTACCTCGAGAAGCCACGGACCACAGTCGGCTGGAAGGGCCTGATCAACGACCCCGATATCGACGAAACCTTCAAGATCAACAAGGGCCTCCGCGTGTCGCGACAGCTCTTCTGCGACCTCACTTCGACCGGCATGCCCATCGCCACCGAGATGCTCGATACCATCTCCCCGCAGTTCCTGGCCGACTTCATCTCAGTCGGCGCCATTGGCGCCCGGACCACCGAGAGCCAGCTGCACCGTGAGCTGGCCTCTGGCCTGTCGTTCCCCGTCGGCTTCAAGAACGGCACCGATGGCAGCCTCGGGGTCGCCATCGACGCTATTGGCGCGGCGGCCGCCAAGCACCACTTCATGGGTGTTACAAAGCAGGGTCTGGCGGCGATTACACGGACGAAGGGCAATGAGCACGGCTTCGTTATTCTGAGAGGCGGCTCCAAGGGCACCAATTACGACAAGGCAAGCATCCAGGCTGCCAAAGAGACCCTGGTCAAGAAGGGCCAGAAGCTGGCGATCATGGTCGACTGCTCTCACGGTGCGTTTTGGTGAAACCCAGTGGTGCGACTCGCTTGCTAACTGGACCAGGCAACTCGAACAAGGACCACAGGAATCAGCCCAAGGTTGCCAAGACCGTCGCGGAGCAGCTCCGCGAGGGCGAGACTGCCATCATTGGCGTCATGATCGAGTCCAACATCAACGAGGGCAACCAGAAGGTGCCGGCCGAGGGCCCGTCTGGGCTGAAGAAGGGCGTGAGCATCACGGACGCCTGCATCAACTGGGAATCGACAGTTGAGGTTCTTGAGGATCTTGCCGCTGCCGTTAGGGAACGCCGGACGCTCACCGCGGGCGTCAAGAATGGTTCGCCGAAGACGACACCTCTTGAGGAGGACTAAGCACCGGTCTTGTCCGACTATGCACACAATTGTGGCAGGGGAACCGGGAGTTCCCGGGGTGTTGCCGGCGGATTTCACGACCGTTCTTCTTTTGGGAATGCAAAATGCTCTTAAGATCCGGTGGCAGGTGTTGGGGTGAGCATGGCAGGGCATCCTGCGGCTGGGGGCGGATAGAAAAAGTCGCCAGGCGGGGCAAAAGCAAGCTCCTTATATCCTTTTTTGGCAGATTTATTACGTACCTGGGGCCACGAGCTTCTTTAGAGAGCATAATAAAGCACCCCATGAGACTTTCTTACTTGCGGTCAGTGGACCTGTCGGTCCAATGTGCCTGTAGTTCACGGATGCCTGTTGTTCATGGCAATGCTCAAGCAGAAGCTGATTTAACTGATTTACTCGCCGGTAACTGACAAAAGACGTGAAGATCACTGTTCATCCCGGCCCGCGAGTAACGCCCTCATCATGCCCATCCTCCAACGGATTATACACCCCCGTATCCACCCCTCCAGCTCCCGACGCAGTCCGGAATCCTCTCCCATTATCACCTTCAACATTCCCACCCCCCCTCCCTCCACCAATCAACCCCCCAAGAGACGCAAACCTCCCCCCTCCCATCCCCATCCCCGCCCCTACTCCTGCTCCTGCCCCCTGCCGCAGGCGCTCCCTCCGCTCCCGCGCGGAATCAATCACGCGCCGCAGCGCCGCCCACCCCAGGAGCCCGGCCGTGCCGAGGAGGAACCCCCACACGATGACGCGGTCCTTGGGCGAGTCGCGCTGGAAACAGCTTGTTTTGATGTCTTTTTCTTCGGCGTCCTTGCAGATGGGGAGGTTGTATTTGAGGCAGAAGGCGCGGTTGCATTGCTTGCAGGAGGTGGAGGATTCGCGGGGGAGGAGGGGGTGCGTGTTGAGCGTGTGGCGGCGGGAGATGGAGGTGGGCGTGGTGGATGGGGAGGGTTTTGGTCGGGAAGGGGGTGGTGGTGGTTGGTTGTTACTGTCGTGTTGGGGTCCGAGGGGGATGATGGTGCTGTTTTGGAAGCAGGTGCATTTGCAGAAGGAGGGGACCGCTGGATTGGATATATACTGTTAGTTTCTGGGTTTGGGAGGGAGAGGCGTTTGGTGGTGGAGTGGTGCGGATGAGGATCTGCGACGGGGGGTAGGGATGGGGGATGGGAAACTCACTTGCGCTGGCGAGCGTTGCCAGGAAGGCGAGGAGGATGAGGGCGAGTGGTATTCGCGCCATCGTGTGTGTGTGTTTGTTGTGTACTGATGAAGCGATCGGAGGTCGAGAGTGTCGCTGTCGCCAGACAAGGTCGAGCTCGGCTGGACAAGGCGCGCTGGAAGCTGGGGGCTGGCTGGTCGGCGATGATTCGCCAGGGTCCACAAGGCTGCAGTGTAAGACCCAGCCACGCCACAATTGCCACTCACAACTGTGGCTTGGAGCAACTGCGATCGCAGGCGTGCACAGACCACCTGCCTCGCCTATAAAATGTCAACCACTCACCCCCGATCTTCCTCCTCTTCTCTTTTTTCTTTCCTCGCCCTTCGGGGCATTTGGTCAATTTGAAACGATACAGAGAAGATTAGCATGGCCCCTGCACTAAGGATGACACGCTACTCAAAGAGACGCTCCAATTTTTTCGCTATGATCGCGGCCCCAGTCGCGACATGGAGAAGGAGTTTGGATGGTTTCGCTGGGTCTGGAGATGGCGGTACATGATTTTTGAGATACGGCCGCGTTTCACGCACTGGATGAACTTTGTGTGTCTGGTCACTTTCTTGGTTTTGAGAACACATCGACGACGTGACTCGAGGTTAGCGGCTTAAAGCGATGCTGCCTTGCTGAGCTCGGAGTTACCGGGTCGGACACAGCCCATCGCATTTAGCTCGAGTCTTAAGGAACTGCTGAAACCATAAACTAACTTCGTACTGTCGTTTTATGCCGTGTGAGATCAATCCCGTCACCTCGAGAGTCGAGGGTGACTGAGTTTCTTAGTCGTCTATCGTTAATCGTTACTTGCTACCGGAACAGGTCGTTGAGACATCGACGCTCACAGATCAAACCACACTCGTCTGAGACAACAACAGTGTCAATTATTCGCTCTCGATGTACGCTGTACATAAATCCCAACAGAAATGTGCCCTGAAAGCAACAGCTAAGCCGCCCTGATATCGCCATGCAAACGCCCGCTGCGCGGCCCCTACAATCCTCCCAAATTATGCACCCAAATCCCAAGCAGATTTTCCGCAAGTTTCCTCCTCTCCGCAGGCCTCCGCCAGCCGTACTCACGGTGTCTCTAAGCGCTGAGATCCTGCAGCGGGATGCCATCCTCGCCAGCCCTCCGCTTCTTGCTCACATTCACCCATCCCATCCCCAGCGCCGTGAGCAATCCCAAGCTGCTGACGCCAGCAGCCAGGTAGAAGACGCGGTTGATGGAGAGGGAATATGCCGCCAGCACGCCAGGCAGATCTTGCTCGCTGACAGTGCTGCGGAAGTGCGTTGCCCCTGCCGCGATGATGGCTGCGGCGTCGGCGAGAGGCGCCTGCTTGGGGAGTTCGGACTCCAGGCTGCCCTCGAAGATGGCGTCGGAGATGGCGAGCGTGATGGCGGTGCCGAGGCTTTGGACGAAGATGACCACCGAGTTGCCCATGGCGAGGTCGGTGGGGGGGAGGGCGGCTTGGACTGCGAGGATTGCCTGCACTCAGGATTAACGTCAACTTCCGGCAAAACAGGGTGAAGTGTAATGGAGTGTGCTTACCATCGGCATGCCCACACCGCGGCCGGCTCCGTTGAGGACCTGATATCCCACCCATTTGCTCATGGACGTGGTTGGAGAGAAGGTCGAGTACAGGCCGTTCGAGATGGAACCAATGGCGGCAGCGAGCATGGCGTACGGGATGACATAGCCAGTCAGTTGCACTATCGTGTTGTTAGTCCGGCGTCCCGATGACAAATGTATGTTTCGGAGGATACTCACCCAAGAAACCCGTCATGGAAACCACGACAAGCTGGCTGAGAATGCTGGGTAGCACGTACAGGCCGCTCTTCATGGGTTCCACACCCTGGACGGCCTGGAAATAAATGGGCAAGAAAAAAGACGCGCAGAAGACGTTGGTCAACAAGAAGCAGTGGGTGAGTGCGCCCGACCAGACCGCCTGCACCTTGATGATCGAGATGGGGATCAGAGCCTCGTCTCCGCGGTACCAATCCCACACCAGCCAGAGCAATGCGGTTACGCCAGCGGCGCAGAACAATCCGATTATGGTCGCCGAGTTCCATGCGTACTTGCTGCCACCCCATGAGAGAGCGAGCAGCAGTTGAAAGGCGGCCGGAGCGATCAGAGCAAAGCCGAGAAGGTCGAGTTCGAGATGGAGTCTCCGTAGGAGAGACCACGGATTTGGCTTCCTGCACTGGTCGGGCACTGTGATCCGGAACAGTCCAATGGCGAGGATGCCACCGATGGGCAAGTTGATGTAGAAGCACCAGCGCCATGTCGTGTAGGAGGTGAACGCTCCGCCGAGAAGCGGGCCTATGGCGATGCCGAGCTGCGCGAAGCCCATGAGCATCGCCGTCAGCGGGGCGCGCTTCTCTAGGGGAACCGCAGACGCAGCGATGGTCAGCCCACCGCTCACAAGGCCGGCGCTACCAATGCTAGCGATAGCGCGTCCGCCGATGAGCATGCGAGAGGAGATTGCCACGCCGCAAACAAGTGATCCAAGCTCGAAGATGGCGAGGGAAGCGAGAAACGAGGATTTGTTGCTGAACTTGTCGTAGATCCTGCCCCAGAGCGGCTGGAGGGCTGCGTTGGCCAGCTGGTAGATGCTCACATACCAGCCAACATCTTGAAGAGAGCGGAATTCGTCTGTGATGCGTGGGATCTGGGGTTGCAGAGTCAGTGTCGGTCTCGGGCATGGACAGCGGTGGCACTCACCGCAGTCGCGATGATCGAGGTGTCGAGCATCATCAGGAACATGGCAGCGATCAGAACGATCGAGAGAGCCGCGAGCTCCGTGCCAGTCACCCATTGCGCGCCGTGCTTGGCGGCAGCAGAGCCATCTTGCGACGCATCGCTGAGGCGAAGGTGCGAGACTTTGGTTACTGACGGGCTCGGCGAATGCTCCTTTTCCTCATTTTTCGGAGAGGAGGCGTCGACATCGACGACCCTGCGCGATGTTGACTGCGCGGTCGAATTCATGGTCGTCGAGGACATGTGTTTGCTTGAAGTGTCGATGCAGCGGTCGGATGTCTTCTGTCGTTTTGTCGAAGTTGAGGGCGAAGAAGAATGAGGATGGAATTGTCGATGAGATGTTGAGTTATCGCAAAAGTCGGATTGCAAATTACAGATAGAGTTCCAGTTTACTCGGTGTTGTGAGGCAGGCTGGGTCGCGACTTCCCAAGCATTGACGGTTTGCGCGCCCCTCCCCGGTTTTGACGTTTTGTGGCCCTCCAAACTGAGCTCGAACAATCTTTCTGTTCATCGACCGTGACCTGAACATACTAGTACCAGGGACCCAATCTTTTTATCGGACCAAACTGACCTCCTGTTCTGTCCCCTCGGCGTGAACAACGCACAACACCATGATATCCAAATAGATACCTTCAACTCCCAGTAACTGCTTGTTCGCTGCTCAACGCTGTTTAACACACACGGGCTAACGACTACTCCAGGGCACTGCAGCCGGCTGGAATACACTCTCTGGCTCACTATTACCCCCCTCGAGCGCATCGCAGCCTTCATCACCATCCCTCCTGGCGAAAGGACACCAGTATGGGCGGGTGCACCCTGCTCATGGATGTGGGATGTTAGGTACATCTGGGATGGACTGCAGAGGCTAGGTATTAACGAGCGGTGAGTATGGAACTGACGAACCAAGCACTTGCCCAGCAGCGCCGGCGATTGCCCGTTCATGATGGCTCCGTGGTGTTGGACGTCGTTCTCCAGACGGTTACTAAGCTTTCTTGGCAGCTCGGATACGACCCTAACCCTTCTCCCGGCTTGGCGAACAGGGGCTGACCCCTGAGCGGCGGCCTGGCAAGAACTTCAACGGAATTCGGGCGCTGCCTGTTTGTCCGATTCCCGCGCGTCTCGTCTGGAATCTGATCCGATCATCGAAGCAAGATTCTTTCGGCAGCATTCTCGTTCTCGACCGGAGGAGTTGGAGCATCAGCCGCCTTTCCCTACCGCTCAGCTACCGGCCAAGCTCCGCCAGTTGCATCACCGTCGCCATCGGCACCCAAGACCCGGCGTGCATGCTGGTCTCAGACAGTTTCACAGCGTCGCAAGCCTCCGTCGCATCTTCCACGCCTGCAGGCACCTCTCCCGGCGACCCTAACCCTCGGATCAGGGTCGTCTGACGACGATGGAGTCGGAGGCCAGCGGAGCACCAAATGGCACACCGGCGCCCTACGGGAGAGCATGCACGAACTGTGCCCGTGCAAAGTGCAGGTGTATCTACCGGCTTGGTGGGACCGAGTGTGACAGGTATGACGATACCTACCCTCTTCTTGGCCGTCCAAATCGTCTCGCAACAAGCGTGTGGCAAGGGGGTCCCCTTTCAGTTTGGCTTGATCTCCCGGATCGTCGATGGACGCTGGCGGCGCCTATCCCGTCCGAGACTGGCGGCCATGTGTGCCGTGCTCGGCGCCGGGTCCGGCGTGGCCTCGAACTCCGCTTTCGACTGTCACCTGGCTGGGCCCCACCTGCTACCCATACTCAAATAGTCCCTTATTAGTAGTCTCGTGTCCATACTGATACTGACGACACGGCAGATGCCACCGGCTGAGAAAAGAATGCGTCCCCTCAGTCACTGTCCGGAAGCGCAACGGCAAGAGGGCCCATGTGTCCCGCGCTGCCCAGCTCGAGGCGAAGCTCGAGGACCTTGTCACGCTGCTCCGGCATCAAGCCGCGCCGATAGACAAGGCACCGTCTCCCGGCGATGCCGCAGGCAATGTGCCCGGCAGCACGCCGGCCTTGAGTACGCACTCAACCAGCCAGTCCGAAGAGAATTCTCCCCGGTCCGCCGCCGCCGCCGTCTTGCCGCCTCAGCAGCCCGACTGTGGCCCCGGCAAAGTCCGCCCGGTGTTAGCTGCCCACGGGTCTCTCCTTGCAAGGGTTTTTGAGCCCCAAGGCACCACGCCCCTGGCGGCCCCAATAGAGCCACCGTCTATGCCGTCTTCCATCTATCAACCGAGCCCCCTCGAAGCTGCCGAGGACCTCATGACATTCCGGACGTACATGCTCATCTTTCTGCCATTTGTGCACTTGCCCCCAACCATGACATCGGAGAGACTCAAGGAGGTGTATCCGTTCTTATGGTTCAACATCATGACCGTCACCTGCAAGCATGTGGATCGGCGGCTTGCCATGAGTGAAGCGGTCAGGAAATTCCTGGCCCAAAAGATGGTCATGGACCACGAGAAGAGCCTTGACCTGCTTCTTGGCCTCATATCCATGATGGGCTGGTAAGTGAAGCCCCTTTTGCGGAACCAGGATTTTTAGCTGGCGGTGCTAATTTGTTTGTCATTGTTAGGACCCATTACCACATGAAGAGAGATAAACCTATCCTCTCCCTTTTGGCATCTCTCGCAAAGTCCTTGGTCTTCGACTTGGGCCTTAACAAGGTCCCAAGCGAGCCCCACATTGCCGCCTGCTTGAAGACGCCGTATCTCCCGCATCCAAAGGAAAAGACTCTCGAAGAACGGCGGGCAGTGCTCGCGTGTTTTCTTCTCACCTCACAGTTGGTTGGAAGTATCTGCCATGATGAGTTGACCGGCTGACATGCGTGCAGGATATCTTACTCGATCAAGCGGCTAGATCCGTTGACCTGGACATCTCACCTGGACGAATGTCTCCAGGCGCTCTCGCAGCAGCGGGAGTGGGATGGCGACGACTTACTGGTGGCTCAAGTCAAGGTCCAGCTAATAGTTGACCAACTGACTCGCGCCACGTCCCAGTCTCCTGATGGCATTCCCCCAAGCTACGTCCTGACTTCGCTCCGGACGCAGCTGCAAAGCACCAAAGCCCAACTTCCACTTCACCTGCAGCACAACGGTATGTGACCACCAAGACGGCATTCCTGCCCATCTCTAACGTGCCCAAGATACCATCCTCAGTCATATCTGCTACACCGAACTGGCAATCCACGAGGCTGCCATGGCCAAGCCAAAATCAGCCTTCAATGGCGCCATGTCCGACATGCAGCGTCACGAGGCAATGGAAGCGTGCCTTGGCGCTGTCAGGGGCTGGTTCGACTTGCACTTTTCCATCCCCAGCTACATCTACATCGGCATGACCTTCAGCTACTGGTGGCACATGGCCCACTGCCTCCTCACACTCTCCCGGCTCTCGATTCTTGAAGATCCGGCCTGGAACCGTCGCGCCGTCAGGAACAGGATCGACCTGCTCGCCATCCTCGACCAACTGGGGGCCGGGTTCGAAGAGGTAGCGGCGCAGCGGCGGATCGATACTGGGCCGACTGTCGAGGAGGACTCCTTCTCCAAGTTCCGCAGGCTGGTGCGGACCATGAAGACTACCTGGGCTCCTGAGCTGGCTGCCGCTGAGGGGAACCCCGGGCCGAGCGCGGTCACGATGGCGGAAGCCTTTATCGACAACAGCGCCGAGGGGTTGAGTGTGCCGTTCTTTCAGCCGGACGACTCGGAGACGTGGATTGCCGGCCTCTTTGACATGAACTGGGACGTCTAGGTGCCTAGTTTATCACCGGAAAGGGTACCAGCAGCAAGGGCGAAACGACAGAAAACAGTGAATGACCATTCCTAGGGTATCTCAACGCTTTTAGCCCGCTGGCACGGCAAAGTCTCCCCCCAATACAATTACACGCCCGACTCTTATGGCAACTTGGGCGACTGCCCCTCGACAATAACCATCATCGACGGCACCGCCCGCGGCGGCGGCGAACCGACCAGCTCGGCCACGCGCGGCCCGCCGCCGACATGAGACATGCTCGAGAAGCTCATGGCGCGCACCCTGTTGCCGCCGGGTATCAAAAAGGTCGGAAGATCGGGGCTGCCCGGGTCCGGGTAGTACGACGGGACGCGCGACGGGGGCTGCTGCCCTGCCATCAGGATACTGCTGTCGGGCCGGTAGGGCGTCATGGGAGACACGGGCAGTACCGGGCCCGGCGAGGGATACGCCGTGAAGGCGCTCACCGGCCGCGCTTCCCCCAGGTCGCCCCCGAGCCATAGCTGCTGCTGCTGCTGCTGTGGTGGTGGTGGTGGTGGTGGTGGTGGGTATTCCCCGGGATATGCAAACCCCAGCTCGCCGGGCATCGTCCCGGCAGGTGGTATCCTAAACCCCCCCGTCTCACTCCCGCTCCCACTCCGACTGGCATTACTCGCCGCCTCTCCGAGATCCCGCTCTTCAACAACTCCGGCGTTGTACTCCCCTCCCTCCTGCGGGTACCCATCCGCGTACCCATCCCCGTACCCCACCCCACCTTGCCCCCACACCGGCGGCGGCACCGGCACCGGCACCGGCGGCGGCATCTTCTCCTCCCCGCCTCCTTCCCCGCCCTCCATACCCGTGCCCATACTCGTGCCCGTGTCCATGCTCCCGCCGGCCATGCCCCGCGGGTAATCACCCGTGACAACGGCGCCGCGGATGCCGCCCTGGCGGCGGCGCCAGAAGAGGAAGGCGACGGCGGCTAGGATGGCGGCGCACGCGACGGCGGCGGCCGTGATGCCTGCTGCTGCGCCCGCGGAGAGGCCGGTTGTTCCTGCTGCTGCGGGGGGCTGCTGGGTTTCGTTTTCGGGTTGGGAGGTTTTGGTTGAGTCGTCGCCGTCTGTTGTCGTGGGGGGTGGGGATGGTGATGGGGTGGGTTGTTTGGTGGTTGCGTCGTCGTCGTCGTTATTATTGTTTCTTGTTGAGGTTGATGATGATCGGCGGCGGGTGCTGGTATTCGTGCGGCTGTTTTGGATTACTGTCCGGGTCACGACTTTCCGGACGGTTTCCATGTCTTGCCGGACGGCGAGGGTTGCGGCATCGCTGTTGCGGGGGGCGAGGTCCGGCTGGCGTGGTGGATGTTAGTCAACGGGCCAAGAGGACGATACTAACCAACAACGGGGGATAGAAACGCACCGCTGGCGTCCTCGAGGTGGTGAACTGCGCTGACGCAACCCCGACACCCGCAGCGGCCACGGTCAGCAGAGAGAAAACGGCCCTTGCTGGTCTCATTGATCAATGAACTGCCCCCTGCGTCAAGCTCGGGCATCTGCTGCTGCTGCTGCTGCTGCTGCTCTTACGACAGCACCAGCCTCCGCGGCTGCATTGTCTGACGCTAGCGCGGGTATGGAGAGGAGGGATCTTGGGGTGTATGTAGGATTTGAGAGGGGAGCGGAAACGGGAAGAAGGGCAGGTGTGGGTGGCACGGTTTAGCTATACATGGCTTATAAGAGTGCTTGCTTGCTTGTGTGCGTGGATCCTGCGTTCTCATGCGGCCTGGGCTGTGGAGGGGGCCGCCCGTGGTCCTGGGGTGTGTTACCGGCCAGCAGTGGCCGGCCTCTGCGGGATCTATATTTTGCATGTATGTATGTACTACTGTATGCTGCTGGGTGAAGGCCAACAACCAAAATGCGTTTTCAGGCTTGTGTGATGGCCGTGATCCCAGCATGTAAGTTTTCCATCTCTTGTTATGGCGAACTCAGCAAGTGGCAATCGCGATGTTGTGCCCGCTTAACAGCTTGAAACGCCTTTCCTGGTCGGACCCAGATCTGTGTGTCAGTTGTGGCCGCGGTCTGCGTCCGGTGGTGGCCGGGCTGGTGGCCGGATAAGTGGGTCGCTTGGTGGCCCGGACGCGGCCCGTTGGTGGGGCAGCCGGATCCGGGTTCCAGCACACTAACTCGCGCCGGCAGGAAATAGCAGTTTTCTGTCATCCTCTTGCCTGCTTTCTCCAACACCTTTCGAAGCCCTATCCTATCCATCATCGGTCTTGGCCTTGAGGTAGTAGAGGTTGTGAGAACCGTGGGATTATTGTCGTCCACTTTGCCTCCTCTCCTGGGGAGCAGGAACCAGGGCCAAGTTGTGCCTCGATGTTGTGCACTGATCGTCCCGGACGACCTTTTATGTACTCTGGTACGACCAGGGTCGGTTTTCATTGCCGGCCCAGGATGGAATGGTTCGCCCCACCGGGTGTTGCTTCCGCTGAAGAGAAAGGCAATGGGACGACTTCTCGTTGGTCGGGTTGATCGGAGAGGACACCCGGCGAGATGGAGGCTGGGCTTCGAGGCTTCAATCTACAGTTCAACCCTTGTTTATTTGTTAGTAGAAAAGATTGAAAATAAAGGAGAGGGAGAGTAAAAAGATAAATGTCTCTGTCTCCTTTCTCTTCTTTATTTTTTAGGGAAAAACTAGAAACGGGTATCGTTCTGACAATCAGAACCTTGAGCGAGACTCCCTTCTCCCAAGGTCAGGCGCTAACACAAACAAGGGGGAACTGTACGAAGAGAACCTGCCAGAATCAGAATCACCTTGACATGCGGAAGAAAGTGCCGGGAGGAGCTCCAACTGCGGGTAGGCAGGAACAACCGCAGCTCTGGGACGCGCCAAGAAGCGCTGAGCGCGTCCGCTGGGGGGCCCACCTTCATCCCTGAGCTTCCACGCCAAGCTCCCTGCCGATCTGCAATTTGCCCCAAGCTTCTGCGATTGTGAAGCCTGCATTGCATTGTCAGTGCACTGCATTGGGCGCCCCATCAGAGCCGGCACCAACTTGTTTCCCTCTCCTGTCTTTTTTCTTTGACGCTTCTAGCCGCGCCGTCTTAGTTGTCGCCTGTGCCCAAGTTAACGCCATCTTGTTTTACTTCGGCCTCGACGCACTGAGCTCCCGGTGTACCTCTGAAGCCCGCACTGCAAACACTCGCCTGAATAACTCGCAGCTGAAGCCATCAACATGGACGACACGCGCCAGAACAAGCCGAGCGGCATCCCTCGACCGTCCAAGATCCCCGTGCAAGCATCCAAGCTTCCGGTTCCGCGAACAAACTCGGTCCGCACCTCTCCGTCTCGAGAAAGCCTGGCAGCCGCCGCTGGGCCTGGGACCCTGCGAAACCCAAAGCTCCGGACGACCCCTTCTCGCGATCAACTAGCCCCCGCAGCAACCGTCTCCGGTCGCACCCAGCCGAGCACTGCCCCCCTCCGAGCCGTATCGTCGCCTCACAGCCGGACGGGCTTCGGCCAGGCTCCTAGCGGCAATGCACGAACAGCGAGACCGACGCCGAACACTGCTGCTCAGCCCTCGAGACTGGCAAGAGGAGGAACTCAGGCGGCCAGCCAGGGGATCCGGTCGAGCTCGGCGACTACTGGCTCGCTCCGCCGCCAATCCTCGCAACAATGGATCTCGGCGGCCGCCATGCCAGAAGAGGAGGCTGGCTTAGGGGGATCGTGGACCATGGTCGCCGATGATATGACTGAGGAAACCGTCCCGGCGTCTCCCTCCAAGCTGCCGCCTTCGCTGGCAGAAAGGACCATGGAGACGCTGTCTCGCTTGCCATCTTCGCCCTCCGTCAAAGGGAGAGGCGCGGCGTCATTTTATGACACCGCCGCTACAAGGCCGCCACCCTCTCGTCCCGAAAGTAGGGCTTCTCAGCCCGGTTCCAGCCATCAGTCCGATGGATCAAGTGGGCAGTCGAGGACTGGCAGCAGGCCGGGTTCCAGCGCCGGCTTGGAAGAGCCCGTTTCTAGCTTCCGCTCCCAGATCGCCACGTACGACAACCCGCTCTCCCCCATCGAGGGCACGCCGCTGCGTAACCGGAGGAGCATCCAGTCGTTCCAGACGCCCTCGGCAAAGACCACACCAAGACAAGGCCGGACCTCGATGTACGGAATGCCGCCACCCAGCGCCATCGCCGTTCCGCGCGCGAGGACTCCCAGTCCCGGAAAGCGTGCCCCTGAGATCTCAAATGCCAAGTCTGCCTCAAAGACCCTGGCCCCGCGCCCGCCTACCAAGCGGCCGTCGGTAAACGGCTTGTTCAAGAAGCCGTCGGCGCCGGCGAAAAAGGCTGGCGCAGAACCCCCGAGAAAGGCGTCCCTGGCCTCGCGGGGGTCATCGGCGGCGTCGTGGGAGGGCACAAACGCTTCTAGCGCATCGGTTGCGTCCGGCAGCACGGGGATTACCGCAGACTCGAGTGAACCCGGCCAGGCGTATAAGAAAACCTCGTCAGCTCTGCGTGAACAAATTGCCAAGGCAAAAGCAGCCAAAAAGGCAGCGGCCCAACAAGTTCCTTCCAACACGGCTGCTGTCTCCGAGGAGCCCGCCTTGATACCCACTGACACGAGCTTTGACTTCGGCCTGTCCAGCGACCCGTTCAACCAGCATCGCGATGACAAGTCGCAAGCCAAGGTGCTGCACAGCCGGCTCGAGACAGCAAGGACGAGCGGCCGCCTCAACATTCCCGCAATGGGCCTCAGAGAGATCCCGGCAGAGGTTCTCAACTTGTACAACCTCGAATCGATTGGCCAGTCTGGCAGTTCCTGGGCTGAGAGTGTCGATATTACACGTTTTGTCGCTGCCGACAACGAGCTGGAGATGATCAGCGACTCGGTGTTCCCGGATGTTGACCCCCAAGAACTGGCCGAGGACGAGGACAGCGAAGGCAACATTTTCGCCGGATTGGAGACGCTCGACCTGCACGGAAATATCCTGGTTACCCTGCCGATGGGTCTGAGGCGCCTGTCTTTGCTGACCTCCCTCAATCTGGTATGCCGCCTGGTGGCCTTTTGGGAGGGCCTTTTGCTGACGTTTATATAGTCCTTGAACCGGCTTTCGAATAGCTGCCTCGAGGTGATCTGCCAAGTTACCTCACTGAAGGACCTTAAACTCGGGGGTAACCTTTTGTACGGGCCGCTTGATCCATGCTTCTCCAAGCTGGAGAAGCTCGAGATACTAGACCTCCACGGCAACAACCTCTCCTCGTTACCAGCCGACTTCAGCAATCTCTCCCGCCTCCGGATCCTGAACCTCAGCGAGAACAGCTTCGAAGAGTTGCCGTTTGGTCTTCTGGCTGGTTTGCCGTTGACGGAATTGGTGGCCCGCAAGAACCAGCTTCACGGCACACTGATCCAAGACACTGTCGACGCCCTGCCGACGCTCCAGACGCTGGACGTCGCATCGAACCAGCTGGTCCACATCTGCTCGCCAGGAAAGACCGTGTCGATGCCCGCCTTACACCAGCTCTGTGTCTCGATGAACCGATTGCAGGCACTGCCCGACGTGACCAGTTGGACGAGCCTCCTTACCGTCGCGGCCGACGAGAACAACATCAACGCCATTCCAGAAGGATTTACTGAGCTCGGGCAGCTGAAGTCCGTCGATTTCTCGAGCAACGACATCCGCGTGGTCCCCTCGGAGATTGGACGGATGGAGAACCTGACGAACCTCCGGCTGAGCGGCAACCCGCTGCGCGAGAAGAAGTTCAGCACCATCAGCACCGAAGAGATGAAGGAGATTCTCGCTCAGCGGCTGGAGCCAGCACCGGAAGTGGTCGAGCAACAGACTCAGCCGGCACCTAGCAGCACCCAGGACGAGTACTTCACTGCTGACGATTCGGCGGCTAACACAGCGGCCGGCAACTACCCCGATGATGAGGACAGCCGCTCCGAGCTGGATCACTTCGCCACCCCGCCAACATCTGCCCCGGGCTCCCCGGTCCGCTCGCGCTCCCAGACCGTCACATGGCCCGTCAAGTCCGGCGGCGTTCTCGACCGCTCCAACACGCAATCCTCGTCCCTCCACCCGGTCATCTGCTCCAAGCTCGCCGCGAACCACAAAGTGCACGAGATCCAGCTCCACCACAACCTCTTTACCACCCTTCCAGACTCCCTCAACTTCTTCGCCGCGTCCCTCACTGCCCTCTCGCTCGCCCACAACCAGCTCGTCGGCGAGACCTACCTCGGCGGCGCCAGCGGCAATGACAGCGTCGACCTGCCCGCCCTGAAGGAACTCAACCTCGCCCACAACCACATCACCGGCCTCGCCCCGCTGACCGCCCACCTCCGCGCCCCGCAGCTCCAAAAGCTCGACATCTCGTTCAACCGCCTCGCCGCCCTCCCGCAAGGCACCGCGCTGCGGGACGTGTTCCCCAATCTGACGGTGCTGCTCGCGTCGAATAACCACCTAGCGGAGCTCGATCCGGACGCGATCAGGGGTCTGAAGGTGGTGGACGCTGCGAACAACGATATTGCGCACCTGAACCCGCGGATTGGGTTGCTTGGCGGGCAGCAGGGGGCCGGGCTGGAGCGGTTGGATGTGAGCGGGAACCGGTTCCGCGTGCCGCGGTGGAATGTGCTGG
Source organism: Parachaetomium inaequale (assembly GCA_033296685.1). NCBI lineage: Eukaryota > Fungi > Ascomycota > Sordariomycetes > Sordariales > Chaetomiaceae > Parachaetomium > Parachaetomium inaequale. The sequence continues at coordinate 1,539 of MU854539.1, read as the reverse complement.
AGAGGGGCACCGAGGCGACGCTTAGATGGCTGAGGGGCCGGGTGCCGGTTGCCGAGATGGGGGCGTGGAAGGGGGAGGAGGGGGAGGGGGACGAGCTGGATTGATGAAGAAACCTAACTGCATCGGCTTCCAGGGTGGGTTCGTGTCTTGGAAGAGGCTTTCGGTTGTTGGATTGGCTTGGCTTGTGGACCTTTGGGCCTGTTTGTTTTGGAGTGTTTGACGGGGCGCTGGCCTGGCCTGCTTTCTTTTCTTTTCGACTCGAGCGTTTCGCTGCTGTATTACTTTTTTGATACCAACCGGTTTTTTGTAATAGGTTCTTCTTGGCCACATGACTCTGAGTCCAGAGGCTCATGTTTCGGGTGGTTCTTGCTGAGGAAGCGTTCGAGATGCGTTGTATTATTAACCTGGGATAGACGGCACGGTTTGGGCAGTGGCCAAGATGGCCCGGACAACTTGATAGACGGTAAAACACTTTCGAGGAAGCCTTCGTGGTCAGCGTTTCCAAGTTGTTTTTGTGTGGTTTCCGTTGCTATCGTTTTGTTGCACGTCCCGTTCCGCTTCCTTCTCCGTTCACATGCTGTACAGACGGCAAGAACCTACCTTTAGGGGGTGCGGCCACGTCACTCCCCCTGGGTTCCACGGTCGCTGCCCGTTTTCTCAGTCCACAGTGAAGGCAATCCCGAGTGTTTCTTTCCATGCTCCTGCCAGGCGTCCCACGCGATCTGCTTAAATTCGTCGGACATCCTCTTCCTGGTCTTCAACTCACGCTCAACATCTCCTCTTCCGCAACTCCCACCACCCAAGCTCCAGCTATTACCTTTTGCCGATATCGATACAGGACATCTACTGCACCATCACATCAACACTTGGACGCTCACTGGAGCGCGCCGGTCTCGAATAACCATGGTTCTCCTCTCCCTACCACCACCACTACCTCGCTATCCCACCTGCCCGGCCCGCGCGAGCCCAACGGCTCAGACCACCGCATCCACCACCACCACCACCACCACCACATCCACCACCCTCTCCCTCAACTTCACCACCCTCAGCGTCCTCCTGCTCGGCACCACCGCCGGCATCTCGCCCGCCGCCGTCGTGGAACACAACACAAACGCCAACGTGAACGCCCCCACTGTCGTCCCCGACGCCGCCACGTCTGCGCCTCCTCCTCCTGCCGCCGACGCGCGCGGTATCATCCTCACCGCCCTCCGGCGCCTGCATGACGCGGTTATGCACCGCTGCGAGGGAATCGACTGGGGCCGTGCGTGGACGCGGTTCCTGGTCCAGGCTACTGGGGTGTGTGTGGTGGGGTGTGTGTTGCACCTGGCGTGGTGGTATGTTGAGTGGGTGTGGGGGGTTGTTGTGCGGGAGCGGCCCGGAGGAGGAGGAGGTGGGAGGCGGAGGGGTTTGATGGGGGTTGTGAGGAGGGGGTTGGAGGAGGATGGGGCGGAGAGGGAGTGGTTGTTGCATGTGGGTTCTTGTTTTGGGTGGGGGATGATATTTTTGGGGTGGGCGGGGAAGGTGGTTTTGGGGGTGGTG